>JAUIRK010000923.1:600000-774765 GCA_030549495.1 Nectonema munidae
CATAAAATAAAATTGTATTATATAAATTGAGGTAAAGGTACCGTGGGGTGTTTTCATCAAGAAGGCACCATTGCGCCGCTTGTGTCAAACTATGAGGAAAGGAGGCTTGATGCGGGATCGAACCCAATACCTTGAGTTATTGAAACCCAGTATCTAACCAACCTTATTCACGCCTTCTCTTAATAAAGAAACTGGCATCGAGTATTCACGCATACCAGGAGCGGATCTAGAAGATAATTTCCCCACTGAGATTTTATGGCATTTTTTTCCAAAGCATTGCGAATGAGTGCCTAGATCTAGAGACTATTATTACTTTAGACGTATACACTAGTAACATCTACTCATAACATGTTTCGGATCTCAAATACAAGTCTTCTTTCACAAAATCAAACTATACCCTGATATGCTGAAAATTTGCAATCGAAGAGGGGGGGGGTAGAAGCTCTCCTCCTTCTCTAAATCCGCCACTGACTCACACATATCCACCCACATACTCTTTTTGACTGAGCATTTGTTTAAAATTTCTTGAAAATAATTGGGAATTGTCCTGTAATTTTGTCGAACATGCAGTGTTGCAACCGCGTGTGTCCGGGCATTTTGCAAATTTCGTTTAACGAATTGAAATACTATTTTTTTGGAATCGATTAACGAATGAAATATAACGATGACAACTGTTGAATTATTGTTCCCGTTTATATGGAATTTTGTTGATCAAATTTTCTTCAGCCCCCTAACCAGGAAAGGCGTGGCCACCACTCAGTATTCAGTATAAATTAGAACCATATGTCAATATGTTACAAAAAATCAGGCGTATCAAAAGCCGATTAGCGGTCAATCGATATGGGGTCCCAAAAAATATGGCCTATTTATATTGCGAATGTTTCATGCTAAAACTGATAAAAGAAGTTCAAAAGCTCAACTATTTTGATTGAAGGAATACATTTTTTTTGCAAAACAATTTATTAAATTCATAAATTACACGCTGAAAGTCGTCTTCACACCATGAGTTGTCCCTGCTTTCATTCACTTCAAAGCAACAACAGTTATAATGTAATATTTTCGCGACTGTTTATTAGATTAAAGAATCTTTTTGTAATATTTTTTTAAATTACAATATTTCAAAAAAATTCTCAATTTACAAAACATTCAAATATTCACATTCCGAAACTAGTTTGTTTTGATTTAATTAATTTTTTTACAGATATCGTGGAATTATTAGCATTATTGGCTAACTTAAACTTGAGAAAGTGTTCTTAACTATAAAAACTGCGGGGCTTAGGGTAGTTTTGCCCTTTCTACCCACTGCAAGGTTCACAGCGTAAGACTCTCAACTGTTTCTTTTAACCGCTATGCCCAAATCTCCACTGGATACGTGACTTGACTTTTCACAGCCCGGTCGCCAGACTCCAAAGTACAGAGGTGGGAAAACTGATTTTAATGGGGCCGGGACTATAAGAAAGTGTATACATTTTTATATTTCAAGGGGAGGGGGGGGGGAGGCAAAGAAACAAGGAATAAGTTTTCTCCTGAAAAATCTACAAACTTGTAGAATCTCATCAATATTCTTGGTCCCAAGCCACATCATAATCATATTTTTCTCCTTAATATTTCGTTTGCAAAATCTCAAAGCTTATTACTATCTAAAACGAGTATACATTTTACGACGCGATTTTATTGGAGCTTTTATTTTTAGTCTTTATTTTAGGAGATTTTATTTTTAGTCTTTATTCCTTTTAGGTTTTTTAATATAAAATATGAGCCCTCAAACCCCGAGCGCTTAACTAAATCCATTGCCGAGTCAAGAGAACTCTCAAAAGTGGTCTTTGTGAGCAATTCTTTTCCTAATAATATTCAAGTTTAATGAACTCAATGTGGATTAATTCGGAAGAAGTGAAACTGGGCGTTATACACAGGTGGTCCGTTGGAAAAGCAGATTTGTCTGTATATCAAATTGGAGACAATGTTGTAAAAATGTGTTATTATTTGTGTTAAAGTTTTTTCTGTGTTTGATTAGATACGATATAAACAGGAACACTACGGTGTAAACATCTTTGTGTGCGAAAAGGGATGGATGCAATTTGATTTCTAATAAATCCTTAGAGATCGTATATCGAAGTATTAGATTGTTCATGTTAAATCCTACCCCATTAAGTTTGACTAAAGGTAAAATGACACGATTTTCTTTATTGTCTAGTAGGGGTTAGAGTTACAAAAGAAAAACTAATATTTTTTTAAAAGGATTGTGCTGGTGATATTCGACAACAATCTCGATCTACTCTACTACGACCTTTACGACGACATTTATCCAGACATCACGCAATCCATTAAGAAGCAAGAAAGAGAAACGCATTCATCTTAGCTCATTTTCAGTGCTCTTGGAAAAATTATTATGCTCATAGTGGATTAGAAGTCGATTACTTGAATAAATTCTTGTCCACCTTTCTTTCACCTTTTTGTATTTGTAAGGTAAGGTACCTTGGAGTGTTTTCACCGCTTGTCTCGAACTATGAGCAAAGAAGCCCTGATGCAGGATCAAAGTCGAGATCTTTTGGTATTGAAGCCAAGTATCTAACCAAGCCTACTCACGCATAGGCATCTACTTGCGCTATGCAGTAGTTTTCACTGATAACGAAGAGATTTTTGGGGCCTTCTAAATAAGAACATTTTATTTTAATGACTTAAATTTTGATTTTATTAATTTAAAACATACTAATTTAAATGAATAGCCTTTGATTAAACATTTTCGTATTAATGAAATAAATGAAAGAAGCCCAGGCTAGTAAGTAGTGAAGAGTTAGACCTTAACTCATTGTAATGGTTGATGTTAATCTTGTTACCTCTGACGTTAATAAAATCCTTAATTAGATAATGATAAAAAATTATAATGATTTTGATAACGATGATAGGGTTCCTAGTCAAAATCCACGAAAACTAAATCCGTCCTACCAAAATCCCCGAAAACTAAAGTTACTACGACCTCAAAACTTTCGGGCATTTTGACCAGACATACCCGACCAAAGTGATCTGAATTTGGATATTATCTGACAAGCAGCAAAATTAATCACTAAAAGTGAAGCTAAAATGGCGTGTTCGGTGATTAATTTTTGTTGCTGGTCACATTTAGCCAAGACATTTTCATCGTTGTCAAAAGCATATACTTTTTTTTTATATACAAGCAACTCCATTTTTTGGATCAGGCCTCACCTTGCTAAGGGTGGCGGGCCTTTTCAAGCCTCAGGTTACTTTTTTTTATTAAATTAACTCAAAATGATCTTTTTTATTGGGAAAGGGATAAATAAAGGGGATGTTTACAATTCAAAAAATTTAGGAAGAGATCCACATAAGGCCGGAGAGATTCTATACAAGTTGCTTAATTTGTGCCCTGATTTGAGAGGCCTGAACCCTTAGGAAAGATGTAGAGTCTTGAGGGTTGCGGACTCTAATGAAATAGGTATCCAACTCCGAATAATACTAAAAAATTTAATATATTCAAACAAAACTCTTCCTTCTAGTTTGGAGTAAAGAAAGGCCACTGCATATGTTTACAAAAATTAAGCCTATTCTTTTCATTTTTTGAAATGCTTAAAAAATCCGCTTTTTAAATTTTTTTAGATACCGACGTATCCTTTTAAAATCTCGGATTCCACAACCCTTGTCTCCAAAAATTAAAACTTACAAAACCAAATAGATGGAATGTGTTTGTATGTATTTAAAATAAAATATTAGTTCCAAAAAGAAGCACAATTTTTTTTTCTAAAAAACTTCAATATACTTATTATATTGATTGATTTGGCTGGAAATTTTTTTAGAGTTGCCCAATAGGGCTGTACTTTGTATGTTTATCTACATGCTTTGTCTGAAGTAACAACTGTTGCTTCTAACAGCACAACTCGTTGTGTATGTGAGTTTCTATTTCTTTGTTCACATTTCTGATTTTACTATGGTCTATATTCTTTATTTTTCATGTCTCATACCCCACTTTACGATGCAATTTATCTTAAATTTGCTTTCCTATTAGAGGTAGGCCAAATTTTAAACGATCTGATTGTCACCACCAATGAGTATACATTTTACGACGCGATTTTATTGGATTCCGACTTCGACTCCGATTCCTATCCTTTTAAATCTCAGCTACAACTTTTTACCTATGCTTGTGCAGGTATGCAATTTGGAGTTTATACTTCGAAGACAACCGTATAAAACCTTAACACGTATGACGTTTTAGTTTGCATATAACACATTTTATTCTGTATTTCATTTCTATTTTCATCGTATTTATTTTTTATATAAACGATAAGGCAGTAGACGGTGGGTTTCATTTAAGTGAGAATGTAATATTCAGAATTCAAAATTTCACGATTTATTTTGTAGTTTTGCATATCTATATTCATTCGTCTCCTTCTTTTTTAGACGAGAGCTCGGTCCCAAGTACCCCATATTTAGCCATTTCGTTGTACATCCTTATTTACATTTTTATTTCGGTTATATCGAATTAGAAATTTGCTTTAAATGCTTTTCACTATAAAAAGACAAAAACAAGAAACCAAACTCGGGATATTAATACATATCCTTAAATGTCCATTTTTGAAACAATTATGGATAGATCAGTAAGAGTGAGTTGAAAAATAGTAATTTAAAAACCGATCTATGACTTAAAATTGCATAAATTTAACTTTACAATACAATTAAAATTTATAGTGTTTTCCAGAGGGGCGTGGAGCCTGAACGTCCACTCTAAAATTCAGGAAATGAGAAAATACGAGTAATATCCATGAGAAATTCAAAAGTCTGAGGAACACTTTTGTAAAAAGTTTCAACTCAAAATTCGGGATTAGCCTCGTTTCCCTTAAAAAAGAATTGTCATTAAGGATTCAGGCAATCCAATCCCCCTAGCGAATACCCATGTTTATAACCAACTGAATTTAATTATTTTTTTATTGTAATATCCTTGATTTGTGTTTTAACCGTTTATAAGGACCACAGTATTGAAAACGAATCGTCTCCTTTTGTTTAAATATTTAACGCATACGACTAAAAGAATACAAAAATTAACAACCGTAGGACCGGCTTTAACCGGAACCTGAAGATCTCTACTCACAGATAAGAGTGAAGAGGCGTGATTGATACTCTTTGACAAGTGTGGGATTGGGCCTAAATCAAGTCAATAACAACCGCTTTCCAGAATTAATTTTTATATTATAAAAAGCGACATCCTTTACAGTTTTTTGCAAAAAAAACGCAAAACTCACTCGAACTTACATAAGAATAAGAGGGGAAATGTAACATTTTTAGTATTTTAACCGCAATAGTTTTGATAATTTTAGCGACACAAGTGTTTTTGGGTCTAGAGAAATTTAACAAAACATTACTTTTTAATTGACTTTTTTTTTAAAGAAAATACAGTCAGCCTCACCTTTGTTAATTCGAATCCTTCACTTCCGCAAAAACATTTTTCTTAAAGATTCTCCTTCTCATTTTTACCTTTGATTACAGATGAATATTTGTTAATAACGATAATCAAGAATTTGACGTTTTTGGTAAAATATTTGAGCCAGTTTGGTAATGTTTGAGTAATATTACGCTATATTAAATCTAAATCATATTCCAGTCAATAAGGTTTTTTGATCTATTTGTCCACCACACAAATGCATGTAAAATAATCCATAAAGAACATCATATACTGTATATATCTTCTGAAACCTCATGATGTTGGACACGGGAGATAACCCTCAAGAGAATGGCCAATGTATTTAATTTGGTACTTTTTTTATAATGGCAAGACAATACGGTGAAAGTTTCATTGAACTATACTTAGATTTCACTTTTCTATAATTGCTTAATTAACTATAATTTGGTAAAAATTATTGTATTTGAGAAGGGATATAGAGCGATATCTCTATGTTAGTAGCGAGGTATTAGCGCGTTAAATAAAGATTCATAATATATCTTCTAATCTAACCGTGTTAAGAATAAGAGTTTTTGGGCTTAGGGTTAGATAATGTTATTTTTAAAATATATTTTCAAGAACTGAAACATTATTTTGAATTAACTTCCTTAACTCGTCTCTTTAAGTGGATGGTTCCTGGTCAAAACCGAAAATTCCCAATACCATAACGACCCAAAACCAAAACGGCACAAAACCAAAACGACCCATACCAAAACAGCAAAATCAACGGCTCAAAGCCAATTTCGACTATAAACCGATACGGCCAAAAACCTGATGGCTATAGTAAGTTGGAAATACAATCTAAGAAGACAAAATCTGATTTTCAAATACAGTTGGCCATCACTTAACCGGAAACAATGGGGCCTTAAAGATCAGTCATTATTATGTCGGAATACACAAAGAAGAGAAGCTAAGCTTTATTTTATACATTTGAACTTTGCTGAATTATCAAAGTTTAATTAATGAAGGAAACAAACAAAAAATGTCAGTGAAAATTTGAAGGTGAGTAACTTTATTGTACACAATACAGTTTTGAAAATATTAACAAGTTGAAATGGAACAGGTCAATTCGGCCTCAAAAAATAATGAGATAGAAGACGAATTGTCTTGAAGTCCAACTGTCCCGAGGCCGAATTGACTATAAACGGTTTAAATACTTACCATCAACCAAAGTTTCCTGAGATATGATCACTATTTATTTCAGAGTGAATTTGGTCCCAGTTTTTGTAGAGAAAAAAATATTCAATTTTTCCCAGGGTTTCTTTATAGAAATGACTTCACTAAAATACTATTGGAAACACCTACTTTATTTCTATAGTAGATGATAAAGAATATTAGAGGCAACTATTTGCATGGTAAAAAATCTTTTTGATCATGGTATTACATTACGCTACCAAAGAAGTAAAGTTTCAAAATCCGAAATTCCTTTTCGAACCGTAACGTAGGCCATCACTCATTTGAGCGACCAACAGTGGGGAAATAAAAATCAACTTAACTGGACTTAAATAATAATCGAAAGTCTTCTGTGCATCATATGTTTTATTTCACACTGACCCAGTTAGTTTGCATTCATCATAATGCCAGGATGATTGGAAAAACACATGCTTTATTGAGAAATACAGCATTGCTCTTCAATTGCAACCAGTGAAGGTTTTGTCTTTTTTTTCTTACAAGGTCTCCTCTTTCTTGTCATTGATTTTTCAAGAGATTGCGTCGAGTGCTAAATTATTGTTCTGAAGTTTTATGAAAAATGCTTTTAAAATATCGATTCTAAGGGATAGTGAATCTTGGTGTCCCACCACGAGAAGATAAGGTTATTGTAGCGTTTTCACAGAGGAGTTTAGAAACACCCTTCTGAAATATTGATCTAATATTCAGAACTAATTGAAATATTGAAATCTTTAAAGCGCTAAAAGAAATCCTTACCTTTTGTTTTATTTAATATTTATACAACGTTTATAATAATTTTTCGGCGTAATGTTACTTCGTCAAAACGTATGCAAAAATTTTTTAAGCTGAAGATATATGGTGCTGGGCCAAAACGCCCGAAAATAATAATTCGGACGTTATTATTTCTTGAAGTTTATTCTATTTGGACAGTTTTCAAAACGGTCGATTTGACACGAAATGATAGTGATCAATTTGACTTGAAAGATAAAAGTGATTATACAAAAATACATTATTTCTTTGGCTTGAAAAACAATTAAACTACCAATTTATTAGGATTCTTGTATCTGTTTTTTATGCATGTGAAACAACAAAGTGTTAAATTGCATATTATACCAATAATATATTTCACATATTTTTATACTTTAGTGTCTGTGTTTTTTTTATGAATATGGTTTCATGGTGTCCGAAATTTAAAGTTAATTACTTATACCCCCAATGTTTAAGTATTATTTCTTGAACATGCTTTTCAAGTTGTTAGGCGTATTGAAAAATGAGCCTATTAAAGTTCTAACATATTGTATCCAATGGAATAAAATATTTAGTAACTGGGTAAATTGGGTTTCACGAGCTCAAAGCAAACTAGAATGAGAGATGGCATGCACCTCGCTTAAAATATATCAATGTATATACACTTTGTTATTATAGTCCATGCTCTCGTTCCGGATTCAATGTAACAAATGAAATGTGGGGATCATGAATAAGATAGGGCAAAATTAAAAAATAAATTTTAGGCCTTGAATAAATTTTTAAAAGAAATGTATTTAATGAAAATCTTATTTTAAATTGATCTATTTGCTATAAAGAACAAACAAAATTTTTAAAACAACTCGACTTTAATAGAGAAGAAATCTTTTTCATGTCAGTACACAAAATATCATTTTTCACATAACTACATTAGGCATATTTGCCAAAAGAATCATTTTAATTTCTACCTACTTCAGGCAGTCGTGTGTTTACACCTCTGCCTTTTTATTCTCAAAGTAGTTTGTTTTAATCATTCTAGAATGAAGGTTTTGGATATTGGCATCCACAAATGTGCAGTATCTATCTTACTTTCAAGATTCACATATGAATGCGCTTGAGCATTTTTAAAAATCAAAAATTTCACCACCCCCTTCAGAGTCAGCAAACAGTTGTGCGCTGGAAATTATAAAATTCGGTAACATTTTTTATATAAATTAAAATTCCATACTACCATGTCTTCACCCTATTCATTGTGTTTTAATTATAGCCTTCAATGTATATCTAACAAAGAGTTTAAGTTAGACTGCTAAATCATTAATATATTATTCAATTGCAAACTTTGAACTCAAGTCTATTCCCAATTTTGAAAAAAGTTGTCAAACTACACACACACAGTCTTCTGGAATAATTTTATTACGAGTTCCTACAAAATTTTATATAGTTTAGTCGTGAAAGAAAAAATAAATATAGAAGCACAATAATAAAAAACCTATCAATTGGAAACAGCACGTAACCTAATCTCCCATTTTGAGTTTAAACTTTTGAGAATAAATTTATAAGTAGGAGTATGGGAAAAACTTGGTAGAGCCTCGCCTATTTTTCCTGACGCAAAAAAAGACAAGAAACACGATGATAAAAAGGATTCATTTTTTTACTTGCAACAACTTTGAGAAAAATAATATAAATATGGTGATAAAAGAATATAATAAGAAGCAGGATAAAAAGAGAGATGATAAAAATTGATAAATGCTTTCTCTGCGCTTATTAAATAGAAGACAATGAAAGAGGAGAAGGGGTAGGTGGTATCCATGATGTAGGTGAAGATGATAAAAAAAGATAAGACAACATAAAGAGAGGGATGATGATTAGTAAAAAAGAAATAAGGTAAAATAAATCATTTAAATGACGGTGGCAGTGTGGGTGTCATTGTTGGAGCAGGTAGGCGCTGTGATCGTTGTGGGATCTAATTCGATTGAGTGATGCTGAAGTTTGAGATGATGGTGATGCTGTTGTAGGCATTCTTGACTGCTCAGGCGTTGATTAGGAGTGATAAGGCTACTCTTTTTATTACTACTATTGATACAAGTCGCTGCTGATGTCGTGATATTTATGTTGTTGATAGATTTATCTGATTTTCTCTCTTTTCCTCCGGAGGAAGAACAACTAAACTTACCAGCTGAGCCAGTGGAGTTATGCGTGAATATTGATTCACTATTAACAATTTCTTTGGAGCCCGAGTCAACGACGGGACACAGGTAAGGATTTGAATTAGCGTGGATGATGGATGCGGAGGAGGGAGGTGATGACAGTGAAGACAATATGACGTTTCCACCACAACAGCTGGAGTTGTTGTTAGGAAGGGGGACTGATCGCTTCATCATTCCTCCATTGTTGTTTTCGAATGAAAGAATGCTATCACTAACTTCACTAAGACTAGCCAATGGAGGAACGAGTGCAGATGCTCCCTTCGTTTCGCCATCCACCAATAAGGAAGAAGCATTGTTGTTGAAGGATAATGCTGACGAAATGTTTTTTGCAAATACGTAGTAACATTGCTCAGAAAAATTGGATTTGTTAACGGTGTGTCGAATAAGACCGGATTTAAGTAGGGAAGCTGCATACTTCTTAGCGTCTTTCCTGTCTTGAAGGCCAGAAACATGCGATGTCAGCCAGTCAACTGCATCGCAACCAAGAAAAGCAGAGGAAATGGTAATTTTAAGCCACATACGATCCTTGATTTCAAGCCCAGAGTCTACAGCGGACATCCTCTGAACAACAGTAAGCATCGAAGAAGTGCTTATGTTTAATGGAGTTTTATCTGAGGTGGTGGGAGGAGGCAAAAGGATTTGCTGCGGTTGTGGCTGCAATGCCTGACTTGACGAGTGATGATGATGTTGAGAAGGAGGTTTGAAATTAGCACAGCTCTCATGCAGATGATGGTGGTGGTGGTGATGCAAGAGCTCTTCTTGTTGTTGCTGCCTAACGGCAGCGGCATGCGCGACCCAGGCCGAAGGATCTATCGGCCGCATCACTTCCGAGTTTCTGTTATCAAGGGAAAATTGACGAGACTGTGACGAGTTATTGACGTGGTGGTGCTGGTGATGGTGATCAAGGGAGGGTGTGGCACTCATCCACGCCTTAGCTACAAAAAGCGTTATGGGTTGGGGCATTTGAGCTGCTCTCTTAATCACGTTAACAGCTTCATCATTGCTCAAACTCTCAAAACTCATGTCATTCACTTGCAGAATTTGATCGCCCGGCTGTATTCTACCGTCCTTAGCCACGGCACCCCCTTTCATGATGGAGCCGACGTAGATACGTCCATCGTTGTCCACGTTGCAGCTGTCGGAGCCGGCATCGCCCACTATGCTTATGCCGAGAAAATTAGAAGTACTCATGTCTAGCGTGACTTTGATGACGTTGAGGCTGCTGTTGCTGAAGGTGGACTCCGTGATACTCGTGAACGAGGAGCAGCACGACAGGGTATCACTCGCAGAATGCGGGGGAATCATCATTTCCCGCTGTCGTCTGTGGTTGTTCCGTCTGTGCTGTTGACGATGGTTGTATTGGTGGTGGCCACGGTGATGGTTGATGTGCCGGGAATAGTCGTTGTTAGAGCGCATAAAGACACTGCTACTACCTTCACTGCAATCGTCAATCTCTTCGTCACTTTTGCGCCCACCAAATGTGAGCGTGGACTCCAAATCTTCGCTCATGTTATTTATCACCACTTCATTGCTTTTGCCGTGCGTGGCCAAGTGATTGTGGTGTTGGTAGCTTTGTTTCTGTTGTTGCCTGTTTTGCTTCCTCTTTCTTTTTTCGTGGGCCCGAGATATGCTTGTTACGTCACTGTTCAAACTGTACAAACTCGCAGCATCATCTCTTCTGCAGTGCGGTTGCTGCTCAGCTCCGTTTCCGGCATCCACTCCACCCAAACACTCCCCCCTACTGATTCCCTTCTTCTCGCGAAAACTAAACCTCGAATTGCCTGAAGGAGCAGTAGATGAAGAAGACGATGAATTTTTGTTCATGCAATTACCCCTACTTGCTGTTGCGCCATTGTGATTGGCAGAAAATTCTCCGCTATGCGTACTGCTACTGCTATCTGGCGCGACGATCCACGCCACTACTCTGCCCCCAAAACTGGGGAGACGAGTCTTATTCTCAATGATTTCTTCCTTCACGATTCCGAAGTCTGCGTCCATGGATTTGAAGAAAAACTTATACGTGGGCTTGGGAGCTAGATTCAGTGCCAGCTTCAAGTCGATGAGTGTGATAACGGAAGGAGAACGCGCTATTTTGATTAAGTACGGCGTTTCTTCATCGTCGATATAGTATATTACTTTGGTCTCTTCTTCAGACATGGGATGCGCCGAAGTTAATTTGATTCTGGCAAAATTGTCATATGTTCAATAGCGCAAAGCTCTTAAATACCTTTTTAACTTGTCATTTTGAGAGGGAACGGAATTCTAAAATATAAATTATATTTTGACATTTAAAAAAGTCACAATTGGCTTAACCCTTTCAGACACAATGGAACACCCGTGTCCAATGAAATAAAAATCGTTTGCTTAACTCGGTGAAAAAGAAACCAAAATATTAATTTAGAAAAGAAAAACTTAAATTTTGTTTCTTAGCAATCAATATGACAAAAAGGATCTCTGTACAATGTGTTTGTTAACCAGAAATTTCTGATTTGGACCGCCAGATCGGGATTGGGAAAAATTCCAACACTTAGCCTTTTACATAACTTAATTTTTAAAGCAACAACAATAGGCTGTTTTTTCTAATTAACACATTTAAAATTTTTTTCTTCACTTTCAAAAATCTTTTGAAAACTCAATTGGGAACGGCTAGTATACGGTCTAGTTAACACCCTGCTGTATAGTCCCAATCCTCTACTAATATGTTTGAATAGATAATAATAATAATAATAATACTTCGTTTGCTATTAAAGTTGGCATAGAAAATTTAATTTTATATTTTTTAATAATATTAATTATCAAAGAAGTACAGTCAAATTTCAAACAACAAGTGCAAATGGCTGAACTATAGAAAATATTTTTAAGACTTCGCATAAAGTTTGACACTTGTTTCTGATAAACTCATCAGCAGATTGAATAATATCATTAGTGAATGCCTTGCTTAAGTCTATTTTTTAAATCAAGAAGAATGGGATTCAGCATCAAAATGTTGGTCCCGTCTCATCACAAATAGGTAGGCAGAGAAATAGAAAGAGAGAGTAAGATAGATGGATGATAGATTAGACACGAATATGTATTTAAAATTTTTGATGAAAATTGAGATTTTGCACAGATATAATTTTCATTGAAGAAGTTTAATAAACATATTCAGACATGTAAAGAAGCCATCATGCATCAAAAAAGTGATAAATGGCGTATAATTTTATTAAAAAGTTATATTGATCGAAATAAAGAGATTATATCTCTTAGTAGTATGCAGAAAAATGTATGCACACGATAAGTGATGATCAATAAACATATAATATCATGATTTAAAAGCGTGTAAATTGGTTAACATGATTTACAAGTCAGAAAAGAAGCATTGTTTGGAGGTTGTTTTATGCAAGCAAACATACCCCTCAAGTTACTATCCCTAACAGAGATAAAGGAGCCGGCTGACTCTCTGCTTTAGAAAAAGTCCCGTAAATATGCTCTGTCGTAGCTTGTGAAAAAAGGGGGCATGTATCAAAACAGAGCAAAGCGCGTTAGCTGAAATCCTTACAAAAATAAATCTCATTTTTCATTCGCTAAAAAATCTGCATCATTTG
Source organism: Nectonema munidae (assembly GCA_030549495.1). NCBI lineage: Eukaryota > Metazoa > Nematomorpha > Nectonematoida > Nectonematidae > Nectonema > Nectonema munidae. The sequence goes on from JAUIRK010000923.1 coordinate 613,152, forward strand.
AATATTGAATATCCGAGAAGATTTTGCCGAATTCTAAAAAGCAATGACAACTTTCATCCTTGCCAAACCTCGTATTCAACATGCCCCTTTCAGAAATCAAGTCGATCAAATCTAGAATAATCTCAACGGCACGACTGTTTGACAGGAAGTTCTAGCCAATCTACAGAAGGCAACATGAAGCATAACAAGAATTTAGGATTAAAGCGGCTAAGGCCCCCACGATATTTTTTATTATATATCATGACCCCGTGCCTCTCTTAGTTACGTGTCTCAAGGAAAGCTAGAAATTGTCCTCAACAACTGCAAGTGCTTCTTCAAATTTCATATTCCAAGCACGGCAGAGCAATTTTTGTTCAGGACAGTCACAAAATAGTTCACAAGTCACAACTTGAAATAGAAAGATGATAGCAGAATCTTCTTAAAGTTAACTAGGACATAGCTTTCACATTATGATTTCTGGGCAAGAAGCTGATTGTTGGTGGCTAGGTCCTTTTGTCCAAGTGCTTGGTTGTCAGTACTCCTACTGCCTCAAAGACAAAAAATGGATACTTCTGGTATTCTTCGTTAAGAACATAGTGACATAGAAAAAAGTTTTAAATCATCACAAGTGAGAAAAGTGTGAATATGGTACTAGATTGCAGTTATTAGTGTCTTCCTATTTTCGCAAAGCATTTGAAGTTCTCCTTCAAAAAACCAATCAAGATGGCCCATTCCGAGTCCAACAAGTTCAGTGCCTACAATAAGTCCAAAATTTTAAACAAAAAACTAAAGAATTCTTTATCTAAAAAACGAATATTCAAGATGAGGGTCCGAAAAATAAAAATGTGTGTTTCTTCAGTTTAGAGCGCAGCAACAGTCTATTTCCTATTTCAAGGTAAAGGTTTCTATTTTCTCATCAGGTTATTCAGCTCAAATTGGTTAAAGTGTTTAGATTGCAATCTTCAGGTGGTTCATTGATATCATTTGAATCGGACTCATGGTCTTTCGCATGTCCGTCAGCACAGCAGCCACAGTAAAATTACCAGAGTGTGGAACACGCCGGCTTATTGCTAGAAGAATAACCCTGCTTTAACGCTATAATTACCAAGCTATACAAATGACCGATAAGATATATTTGATAAAGTCAGAAACCAAGGCCTTTGCAGATTAAGATCTGTTAACTCATGGCCAAGCAAAGCAGACGATATCTAAAAAAACGCAGACGATTTATATTCAAAGCCATTGAAAAAAGCAGACGAAGATGAAATTACTTATGTTCCAAAATAGGAACATTGGCCGTAAATGGGTTAATACGATGCATTTGTCACATTTTTCATATCTTTGTTCAGTATAACTATTTGGTTGCTCAACCTTCTAACAAAAAATAAAAATAACCCTCTTTTTATTACTGTGCCGTCAATATGACCTTATAAAGCTTATTTTTTGTTACTTTCAATGAGTATAATTGGGATTTTTTTTATAAAATATAAGTAATGGAGTTTTAATTGAATATTTGGGATAAAGAAGCATACCGTTTGTCTGATATAATAATACATATATAAAAACTTTAATGCATGTTTATAATGTTCAAGGGTCAATGTGACAGTTTGGTATGTTTATAGCAGGGGAGCAAATCGGAGGCAGGGAGTGTAAAGGCCTTTCCCTCCACCATTAATTTAGATTTTTTTCAACATTACATCTTTTTTATATCATTATAAAAGACTTGTTTGGCTTGTGAGCAGACTTTACATGTTTACGGTTGAGTTTCTATAAATTTTAAAATTATAAAAAAAGTCTCCCCCCCCTCCCTCCAATAATTTTAAAGATGTGCGATCTTGGTTCATAGGAAAACATTATTTCATCATTTCTGGCGTTAAACGCGACGGGATGCTCATTATTGATGAAAGGAAATTGTTGGGTGAACATGTGGGGAGAGTTTTTGAGATCTTATCTTCAAGAGTTTATGTGGCGAGATAGATTTTGCAATTATGCGATGATCACATTAGCCAGTAATCTAATGTTTGTAATAAGTAAACAGGATTCTCTATTCGTGTTAGTAGTTCCCTTGAAATAATATTTATTTTTATTCAAGTTCAAAGGTAATTTTCATATTATATATGCAAGTGCTAATTTTATTTATTTTAATTTATTTTTCAGTGAGGATAGTCAACCTGTAAAAATACCAATAAAAAGATAAACAAGTCATTTTACCCAAGCCCCTTTTAAGGCTCAAAAATATATAAAATGTTCAGAACAAGATGTCATTTAAACAATAACTCGTTTCAAGGCTAAATTCTGAAGTTTTCAAAATATTTTATATTGGAAGATTTTGGATTTCATACAGAAATATATTGTATTTATTTTCATGAAAAGCAGATCTTTTAGTTGATTTTACTCGGGCGAAACCTTTGAAGTGTTTATTTTTTCAGTAGATACAAAAACTTCATTGGAGAGATCGTTCTTCAGAAGATCCTTCAATTCTTCCTAATTAAGAGTATTAGATCTTTATACTAAAAAGCCGCCCGTTCGCAAATACCACTTTTAGTGGTTCTCTGCGATGTCTTACATATTTAGAACGAGACAAAGCAGAAGACTAGTAATTTCTATTTAATTCCATTGAAGGTAAGAGTTCATCTGCGCTTTGGAAACATTGGTTTTAAATTGATTAAATACAGGTTTGACGGTATAATGTACAAATTCTAGCGTAAATAATGCAACTTGTAGTAAAATATAGAAAAATACAGGTACATACGGCATATTTCAAATTAATGAAAGATCTTTGTGAGCCGGCGGCACCTCACTAAACCAACGTTTAAAGGCGCATGGCGCATACAAGACGTTATCATTTGTAGCGCGTTTACTCTTTCTGCATATATATGTTATATACACTTTTCACACGTGTGTGTCACACGTGCGCGTGCTTGATATTCCCGCCTGTAAGCAATTAGTCTTTAGCACGAAGAAAATAATAGACGTAAAACTTTTTACACAGCCAAGTCTGTCGTCATATTCTTCAGGCACGCAATTAATGAGTGTTGTGTGTGGTGAAAGAGCGTGTATTAGTTGGCGATTTCAAGAATCCCACACAAAATGAGAGAGATCAGTGTTGTTGAAGCACGTCATTTAAATTACGTTATGAGTGTTGGAACAAAGGAGAGACTCGTAAACAATACGTACACACACACACACACTTATCCACACCACATAATGAAGAAAAAGACTGTCACTTTTACAACCACAAGTTTTGCCTGCCTACCAAGACAGTAGTATCATATTTTAGTGAAATCGGACAAATCCTAAGGGATAATATGGAGTAAACCCTCGTTTTATCAAGGTTTCATTAAATCGCGGATTTTTGATGCAAATACCTAAAATTTTAGTTATCAATATTTAAGAGATATGTGACATATTTGCAGGACTTTTTTGCTTTTTTCTCTTTTCTTATTTCATCAGTAAAAGTATAATAAAATATGCTATTTTTAAGTCAAGTCATTTACGTCACACTAAAAAATGTCTCCAAGATGTATAAATGCAAAGAAAAATGTAAGGTGTGATAGCTTTTTTGAAGTCACCATAAAATGTTGACGGTGAACAGATTTTTATGTGGTAGTGTTGGAATAAAAAAAGACTAACTTTGCAATAATATCTGGCATCAATTATAATTGGCCGAATGTTCCATTACAAATGCGTGCATGTTGACTGAAAGATAATTGGGTGAATCATAAAATTAGTGGAGGTGAAAATTTTCAAATATTTTTATAAAAAATCATAAAATACTTTTTACAAAAATGCTTCAGTTAACAAGAGTGTTTAGAGTTTAAATGATGACATGAAGATCAAGCAGTCTTAATGTATTATGTGAAATAAGGTAATCTTCATAATGTTCATATGCAGAAACCTCATCACTTCACATGAAGTACCCAAAAGTGTTCACACGAAGAACAAACACCTTCTTCATGTGATCCATTTAAAATGTTCCATATATAAAATTAAAAATCGCTGTTATTTCGATATTAAGTGTTCAACAAGTAAAAAAATGAATTTTTTTAGTTTATATTCAGCAAAATTAGATTCTCGCGAATTTGTTTTTAACCATGATTCGCGAAATGAAAGTATTTTATGGAAACGAAATCTAGTTAATTAAATCTTCCTTGATCAACAACCCATTTGATCCTAGAAAAAGAAGACGTTATTTGATATAAAACTGCTTTAACCCTTTCAGGTATTGGTTTCTTATCGTCTGCTTTTTCTCAATTAGTTTTTATATGAATTAGCAGACAATTTTTGGCACACTAAAGTCCCAGTGTGCCTGAAAGGGTTAGAAACCTTATTAACCGGTTATTGTTCACAGTCGACATATGTCGACTTTACAAAAATATGAATCCTCTGCATTTCTTAATGCTTTTAATACAAATCTTCTGCTCTACATTAGATATCGTCTGGTTTATTTCTCAATGAGTTTTTATATAACGTAAACAGACGATTTTTGGGACACTTGAAAAAGTTAGAAGCCTTATTAACCGGTTATCGACCACAGTCAAAATATGTTGACTTTACAAAAATAAGCATTTGTTAATTCTTCTGCTTTACATTAGATATCGTCTGATTCCTCAAGGTCGTTAACGAGATAACGTTTTTCTTATTAACACTTTGAGAAGCGGAGAATTATTAGGACACTAATTCTTCTGCTTTCATTTTAAATGAAATTTTATATATTTAACCCATTTACGACCAATGTTCCTATTTTGGAACATAAGTAATTTCATCTTCGTCTGCTTTTTTCAATGACTTTGAATATAAATCGTCTGCGTTTTTTTAGATATCGTCTGCTTTGCTTGGTCTTAAATGGGTTAAGGCAGAAGATTTTCATTTCTTGGCATACAGGTGTCCTATTGGCCCTCAAGCGGTTACGGGACACATCGTCCAATTTCCCGGCCCATAGTTATAGGCGCTCCATACTTCGTTCAATAAGTGTTCTAAATTTTTGTTTCCTGTCTGTTACGTCTTTGAAATTCAATAAAGCCTGAATTTGGCTTCCAAAGCCTGGCATTTGAAGCTTAGAGTATTGAAAATGTCGTACTTTTTATAGTTTATTTATAATGTCGTGTTGAGTTCGTTTCTCTACTCCTTCGAATTATGGAATTTTTCTCTTAGGTGCGAACCAAAAATCAATAAACGCAAAATTCAGACAATTTTCAGATAGCTAATTTTTGATAGTTACAACCAGAAAAAGGCACCACGACATATGCTTATTGTTTACCTGCTGCTTATAACAACTCTATTCTTTCTGCTATTTTACTCCTTTTTCTACTTGTCCAGTGAGTAAGGTTGGTTAGATACTGTGTTTCGATAACTCAAAGTTATCACACTCAAAGCATTTGTGCCTTCTCGATGAAAACACCCCACGGTACCTTTGCCTTTCGATTTCTTTGTTAACATTTCACTTTTTATCAAGGTTTTAATTGACTTACTTACTTTTTACAGATAGAAGGCGCATCTTAACAAAATTGGATGATTTAATCGCCACGGTCAATGATACCAATAATCTTCTATATTTTTATTTTATTTTCTTGGTGTTGTTAGTGTAAGCAGCATATTGTCAAAGAACAAAATTCACTAATGCGTAAATTTCCATTTTAATTATTGTGCGCTCTGAAACAAGTCCACGCATTTTGTCCGTCTAAGCAGGGGTGGATCTAGAAGGAAAGCCCGTGGCGATTTTATAACTTTTTTTTCTAATGATTTTTTTTTATATGCAAAAGCATTGTTACTGAGTGCCTAGGCCCTAGGCCTAGAGTATTATTACTTTAGACCAGGGATCGGCAAACTTTTTTACCTTCGACCCCTTCATAGAACATTTGTCTTCACATCGACTCCCACTCGACATAGAAATGTTTCATATAAACATTGATCAATGTCTAACAATTAAGAAAAAAATACAAACCAAAAATGTTTCATATATCCTATACTATACAATGTCCTAAGTAAGCTATGTTTTAAAAGAAAAGGGAGATTTATTACTACTATAAAGTAAAACATACACAATTTGGTAAGTTTGTCCATCTTATCGACCCCAAAAGATCTGTTATCGACTCCCAGCGGTCGATATCGATCACTTTGCCGGCCCCTGTTTAGACGTATTACACTAGCAGCATTTACTTTATTGCACGTTAGAGGTCTGAAATGCAAGTCTTCTTTCACACAATGAAACTAATTCTGATTGAACTATGCGCGAATATGCTAAAAATTGAGAGTGAAAGAGGGGGCCGAGATCGCACCGACTCCCTCTGAATCCCCCAAATGCCAGATAACTGGCTACATCACTGGTACAACCATATCGGCGAATCAAAGTTGAAGGCTTGCGCAAATCATGCTCCACAAAAGTATAGCATCTCCAATAGGGCGTTGCGGAGTCGGGATCAATTTTAAAAATTGTTTTATCCATAATTGTTAGATTAAAAGATAAATTCATGGCCATTCTCTTTAGTGCCCAACGTTGCAAAAACGCATCATAAAAATGTTTATTGCTTTGGTCGAATGTTGTGTTTTTGAAACTCAGAGAAAACGGCTGAAAAATAAAATAAAGTTGAAGAATGAAATAATAATTTTTAATACACAAATACATTGATTTAGCTTGTTAGTGCGATATCCGCAGTTGCACTTGAGGAACAAGCTTTAAAATTAATTACCTAGTGTTTGTTGAATCATGTCTCATGTCATATACAATATAATTTCACAAAAAAATAGAGCCGAAGCAGGCAGGCATTGATATAAAAAAAAATACACACGTTCAACCACCACGTGAAGAAAAGAAGACCGAACGCAGGATGAAGGTGTATATATGGATAAACAATTTAATCAGTATACTGAAAAAAATATGTCTTATATAATAATAAATCAATAGGCATTTATTAATACTTTGATAGAGAGGCAGACAAAGATACATACTAATATATACTAGTAATATGTATATATATATACATTCCATAGAATGAAATATTGTTTGTATACTGCATACACACACACATAAATATTTGATGTGTTCACGAAAAAAATGGAATCTAGACAGAAAGAATACTTGCTTAGCAGTGATGAGATCATAGAATTTTTAAGTAGTAAACATAAGGATGGATTTGCTAGGCTATAAATAAGTTTGGATAAAATATTATTACAGAAATTTAACTTTAAAGATGTTGATGAAATATGAAAAGTAGTGGATCTCTAGTGTAAAGCATTTTTCAACAAATATTCATTGGGATCAAAATTTGGGTTTAGTAGATATCAGAAATGAATTTGCGACCAATTTAAAAATTCACCAGCTTTCACTTCAATGTACACTAGTGTATAAGTGTATGAGTGTATAAGTGCTAGAAAAGTTTGGAATGAGTAGAATTCATATAAAAAATTTTAAAAAAAAATGTTTTTTTTCACAATTTGCGAATTAAGCTGTTGTTTGGTTTAACTTTTCAAACGTAAAATTTCTTAAGTCAGCAGATGACGATATTCGATTTTACTGCAACCTATGCAGAAAAACTGGCTACACATGTGTAGATGATAGAACAGGGTAAGCAAGAATAGCTTCAGCTTTTTTTATATTATAATTTTTAAAATTTATTTTAAAAGAATTTAAGTTTGAAATTGAACAAGAAAGTAAATGTAATATTGTCTAAATAAAGCAATAATTTATATTTGTGCTCGAAACTCAACAATTATAGTAATATGGAAGGCCCCCTCAGAAGCCAAACATATCTTTTAATGATATAAAAAAGATTGAAAAAAAAAATTTTAATTATTGGTGGAAAGAAAGGCTTTACCCCTGGAAGCAGCCCGTCTAAAAAATGGCGTCTATTCAAAAAGTGCATTATTTTAAAATGGCTTGTTTACAAATAATGGATGAAATTTTTCACCTTTTTTAATTAAAATTATGAAGTTTTTTAGTGAGATATTTATTTAATTTAAGGCCTATTATTATTATTGTCTTTTTATTAATTACGGTAATAGCATTTATATAATATTCTATTTTATTTTTATTCACTCAAGCAACGCTTTTGTCTTTCCTATTATTTTGTGTTTTTGTTTTAGTTCAAGGTTTTTACTCTTATATTTGGTTTAGAACTTTAAACCCTAATGTACTTATTTGTCTACATATGTCAGTAGTGGGTAAATGCGGCTCTTTGCTCAATCTGGTGTGTCTCTTATGATTGGCTAGTTGTTCTCTCAACTACTTGTTGAGTGTGTGCACAATAGAGCCCTGCACGGGGCGGATGTGGCTTGTCCTTATCAATAAGGCGGGTTAGTGAGAATTTGTGAAGCAAGAACATTAGTATGAAATGAAAGAAATGGAGAGCTAAGTGCGATGTCAAAAATTGCGAAATAAAGAAAAAGCATGTGTGTGTGATGGATCAAATGATTTCAGAGTTAGAGAAGAATGGCGTATGACAGAACAGAGAGAGAGAGAGAGAAGCTTCTTGTGTCATGTACTTTGCAATGTAGAGATAAAAGCTTCTTGTGTCGTGTGCTTGCGTTATTGCCTTGTCCAGATAAGAATGTGAGAGAAGAAACAAAAAAAAATTAAATGCATAAAGAAACATAGAAAAATTGTATGCTTTCTTTCTCAATGAGTTTTTATATAAATTAAGCAGACGATTTTTGGACAATGGTGTCCCATTGTGCCTGAAAGGGTTAAGCATTTATTTGGTAAAGATTTTGAAGTATAATAGGAAATAGATTTAAACGCTACTAATTTTGAGAGTTGGCGCAGACATACTTAGAGAAAACAAAACTAGATAAAATGCCGAGCGGAGTAGAGCAGACATTTTAATGCACGCGTAAAGGTCTGAAATTAATAAGGCATATTTTTTTTGTTAATTGCGGGGTGGAACGGGCAGCACAGTTTTAATAGTTGCGGGGCGGGGCGGGGCGGGCAACGCAGTTTAAATAGTTTAGGGTGCAAATTGATAAAATGCGGGCGCAGATTCACAAAATACGGGTTGGGGCGGGTGCGGACAAAATTTTTCGCCCCGCGCAGGGCTCTAGTGCACAACCCGTATTAGCTAATTGGACTGGCTTTTTTTAAATAGATTCCTTCCCCAAAGAACTTATTTTGTCAAGAATACCAGAAACGACATTGATGAAAATGATTGATTTTTACTTTACCTTTTATGTATTTTCTGTAAAATATGAGATTAAATCTAAAAAATATGAAACTTAGATAATAATTTGTGGCTCTTGTTAAGACATTAAAAAATTATGGCTCTTTTCATCCTCTTATGTGGCCATCCATGACATATGTAGACAAATGTTTTTATAATCTCTTGAATCCCCTATTCTTTGAGTAAAACACACATGCACTTGAGTTTTTTTATAACTCCATATACACCCCATTTTATCTATCAGTTTACGTTTGCAGCTAATTTTTAATATTGTTTTTATTTTTCATATCAAGGACGACTTTTTGTCCTGAATCTGAGGTTTAATCTTTTTTATGCTTTTTAGATGCGACTATTTTGTTATCTATAATACTCAAGCTCACAAATAGAAAACAACGAAGCGGCAAAAAAACTTTTTTCATTTTTCAGTTCAAACCTGACTTAGCTCTTTTATTGTAAGAGTAGGATCTATCTGATTGAGATAACTTGACAGATTTAGCTGCGTTATAAGATAGTCAGCATTTTTATAGATGTTACATGTCAAAACAGGCTTCATCTTTTCTCTAACACTTTGATCTTGATAAAAAGTTACTCGAAAAGTACGTCAAAAAAACTGATAAGCTCACTGCTGTTAGAGAAGTTTGAATTTTATTTCTTCATAATTTAAAAAAGTATTGCATTACTTTCGCTTCACTATCAGTTGACGAGCAGTTTTATTTACACTCCTGGAAGAGCATATCATTATTCAGGAAAAGAAAAAGAAAGATATTGTCAATATTTCACACTTTGTTAAGAGTTATAATCTGAATCGTATAAATTCCCTTACACAAACTCATCTTTCACATTAATTCTGAGAGGTCATTTTTTAGGAAATGAGAAATTTAATATATTTGAAGCATTTCGATCAAAATATTTCATCCATATTAAAATTGTTTCTAAGCAAATCATTGACATTTATAATTGTGAAGTGAAGTTATCGCCTTTAATTTCTTCGACTGATGACAATTGTTTGTTCAATGCTATTTCTCTATATTCGTCAGATAAAAGTTTTAAAGCTAAACACCTATAAATGCTAGTTGTCAATTCTAAATAAGTTAGGAAAACCTTGTTTACCCTCTTTAAAATTCGCCAAAAATCATAGTAAACAAACATTAAACAAAGGTATATTATCCAATCAATTCAAAATGTCAGTCTCTTAGTATTTTGTTTTCTTGTTCTAGTTTCAATACAAATCCTCATATTAATCCTAATCATGTTGTTATTTGTGTTAAGAAAAATTTCTTCATTATTATTTATCTTAACCTTCCTCAGCAATAAGTTATAATCCTTTGGTCGATCATAACTATTCAAAAAAATTTTTAGAGAAAAAATTATTATGGAATTGTTAGTGTTAAAATGCCATTTTTCATTTCAGTATCGGAGATTCCATTCTTAATTTCTCTAAATTCTATTAGAAAAATTAAAATGGAAAAAAATTTAAATTAAAAAAAAATAAAAATTGTGAGTGTAGAGTACATTTTACTAAATTTTCAAACCATAGTGACTATTGTATTCCATTACCTATGAGTATAAAAGGTCTTCTCCTGGAGATAGTTATCATTCAAATTGACAAATTTAAAAATTCAACTCATATTAGAAATCCAATAGAGGTAAGAAATCATGTAAATAAATGCATTTGAAAAGGAAGAAAATATGAGAACATTTTTTACCGATTGTATAATTAGTGGATGAAAAATTTCTAGAAATCATAAATTTGAAGAATAAAATGTTTTCTGTCCTAAAATTTACATTTATCCAATAAGATTGAAAAGATGTTATCAATGGTCGCTAGTAATCATACATTTGTAATATTTGGTGTAAGTACCGCATGTGATGGTTTATATTTTCTTATATTTATAGGAAAATTGTTTTTAGGAGTATTTTTGGGTGTGACGAATAAAGATTTTTGATTAAATCTCTAAAAATGTATTTATTGAATCGATAGTCACTTTATTATTTGAAAGAGAGTTTGAGAAAGTACAACAAAGAAGAAAAAATCTTAAAAAAATATTGATATGAAGGTTTTGATAGGATTGTTTTTTGGAGAAAATTAGTTCTGCTAACTGTTTAACAATAAAAAAAAAGCCTTTTTAAGAAAAATAAAAATAAAATTATTAGAAAATATGTTTAAAAATCCCGAAGAAGTCATCCATCATCATAGTATCTCAAGTATTTTAGCTAACAATGCATGATATTCAAAAAGCATATTCCAAAATTATTGATTGATTGGAAATGTCAGAAGTTGTTGGATTTAGTTTTTAAATTACTTGTTAAAACTAGCTTTTTACACAATAATTATACAAGGAGATGGTAACTAAATTAAATTTTATTTTCATTTTGATTTGTTCCAGTTTGTTAGCACTTTTTACACTAACCAACCTGAAAGTAAGAACTAGTCTATGCACGTGAGAGAATAGGGTTAGTTTTAGAAAATTGAGAGGTTGTTAAGCATGGGCTGAAGGATATTTGGTGATAACATTTTTTCTATAAAACTTAATGTTTTATCACTCTTTTTACAAAAATTTACTTCACCGTAAAATTGATATTTCTGAATACGTCTCTTTATATAACTTTATATGCGGTCAATGTCAATTTCATATTTTGATACAAGGACGAATTATCAATGTTAAGGAAAAAGAGAAATTTTGGGCTTCTTACAGAGAACTTGAAAAGATTCTGAAATATAAAATTAATGAGTAACAAAAGATTGATATCTTGCAATTACAGTATAGAATTCAGAACTGCTAATAACATGCGTACACGAATATGGAACATCAATTCACGATTAATAAAAATAATGCGTATAACCATTTTATTACTTGAAAAAAATGTTCTCCTCTTTACATATATAGTAAAACTGAATTTAAGGCATTTCGTACTAAAGTAATTTTGTATCTAAAATTTAAAACTTGGTAGAAAACGTGCAAAAATAGGTACAAAACGCCTTAGGTACGAAATGTCCTCCGCCGAGTAGAACTCTGTCAAATTTCAAAATAAAAAGATGTCCATCGATATGTCTCAAATAAGTCAAAACAAAACTTTCCCCTTTGAAAAATATTAAGAGTTGTTGATTGAATATATTCAATAGTATTGCTTCATTTGTGTGAATAATAAAACATAACAAGGAGAGGCAACAACCTTCAATTTTTCAATAGAAACACTGAGCCGCTGGCTATTTAATAAAACTAATATAAATATAAATATATTTTATAATTATGTATGCAAATAACAAACTTATATATTCAGTATTAATAATGATTAAATAGCATTTAAAAATTCATAATCCCTTTTAAACTCCCCGTTAAAGTTGTTCATAAAGCTGCCTATTAGTGATCAATTCTATCAAAAATAAGGCAAAAAACAGATATTGTATAAGATAAATAAATAAGTTTTAAAAGATGCTCGCTACTATAACTTTCTCAATATATTATAGTTTATTCTCATTCTCACGTACACCTATTTTGGAAATTTCAATGAATAAAAGTGAAATTATGAATGATAAATTAAAACGACCATAACCTGCCGAAACAATTAAAATATATAAAATCTATTTATTTAAAGAATTCAAAGTAAATTTCAAATTATAACATAAATATGAAAAAAATATATATTCCTTTTAGATCATGGATAATCATTAAAGAAAACATCAGACTAATAATTTAATTGTAAGATATAAGTAAAAAATACTTGAACTATAAGGGATTCAAAAATATATGTGGTATAAAAAGAAGAAAATAGTATTACCATAAACTTTAATAACAAAGAATTTCAAAAACATTAAAAACACTTAAGATTTTACTCATCCATAAGAAAAATCAATAAAACTTAGGCCATATAGATAATTTAAAAAAATTACAAAAATAAATAATTTAAATTTATTAAATTTGAGAAGTTTTCATTTAATTAATATTTTATTTTTGTTATAAGTCTATTGTTGAATTCTTTTGTTGAAAATAAAAGTTTGATGTAAATTATCAATAGGTTTTTTTTGTAACAACATTTACAAATGTTGTATAAAATATATTTTAATAATTGATAGCTACTTAAAACCATATTATTTTTTCTTCGTTGGTTTGAAAATGAGTAATATTTATAAACTTACTTTCAACCACTGATTACTTTTCAAAAAATTGCATTTCTTTTTCAATAAATTTTAATTTTTAAGATATTTTTGAGAGTCATTTAATTGTTTATTAAGTATCACAGTAATTATTAATACTAATGGGATACAAAGATAAATCAAGATAGATATGCGAAATGAGTGTTAATGCTCGGGTTATTATCTTTAATACATATTTCTTTATCATTTTTGCAAAACTTCAAAACTACAAGACTGAGAATTAAATTATTGAAAGTAAAATCAATGCGGAATTTTTTGAAATGTAAACATAGAGACGTAGTGTTTCTAATTTGTTTGATGTTTTGTATATGATCTTTTATTTTGAAAATGATCGGGCTACCAGTTTCACCAATATAAATTTGGTTACAAAGGTTGCAATTAATTTTGTAAACAACATTACTTGTATTACAACTAGTTTTTTTGATAATTTTGCATTTCTCATCACATCTATGTGTTTTAGGAAAAATGTGTTTCGGTCTATAGAGGTCGAAGATTGTTTTATTTTTTATATTAATAAGTAAAATATCTACACCTTCTTTTTCCTATTTTTTCTAATCATGTGGTTTGTTTTCTCATTAATATAAGGAATTTTTGCTAAAACTTTTTTTTTCTTAATAAACTTATTAAGTTCATCAATTATATATTTTACATCCTGGGGAACATTTTTGCCCATATATTTATTTTTGAACTTGCAAACATTTTTTCTAATGGAATTGGTCGGATAATCATTCATTGGAAAATCTGTTATAGTTTTATCGGTTTTGTGTTTGATGTTATTTGTATCACAAATTAATTGGGCTCTATGCAATTCGCTGCTTATTAAGTTGGATTTACAATTGAGAGAGTGTAGAGAATAAAATTTTATTTAATTTTAATTAAGTAAAATATTATCATTACATTTTTATCTTTATAAAAATTCTCAATAAAATGGTATGTCACCGAAATTAAATAGAATCTAATCTTTCATAAAATCAAAGATAATATACTTTTCACGGTCTTTACAAAAAATTAAATTTTGAGAAAAATCTATAATTTTGCCTAAAAGTTTTTTGCATTTATGATAGTACATATTGTTGCGAGGGACTATATTGTTAAAACATACAAATTTGTAAACAAGAAAAACAAGTTTCATCGAGAGACAAGAGATTTTGATGATAACTTAGCAAGTTTATTAATTATTAATAATTGCTCATTTTTAAATTTATGATATTTATTAAATTAGTATTCAGAATTTTAAAATTTCTCAAGTTTGTAATGAGTAAATCATATTTTTATTTACAAAATCTCATGGGTATTGCTAAAAAGTGCAATAGAGGTCACCAGGGTACACAAGGATCTAGAGCAGTGCTCCCCAATGTGACCTCAATTTGTGACCCAATGTGATCCAAAATCTGTTTAAACTTATTCTTTGCCATTGTGCGCATATTTAAGTAAAAAATACCATATAGGCATATATATGTATACCTGCCAACTTCAGACGTTGTTAAGTAACATATTATGCTCAGTGTAGAGTATCAAAGTAAAGAAACGCTCGGGGCTTAATAATATATGTTTCTAGTTTGGTAATAAATCATATAGATCGTTCTGGTATATGCTAAATCTTTTCCTGCTGATGTTATTGTGTTGTATTATTGTGCTCACCATAGCTCTTTCAAATTTATGCTACGTCTCTTGCTACCGATGTGTTAGTCGTGTGCAAGCTTGGCCTGTTTTTATATAAAATTTAATTTCTAATACCCATGCTGTCATCTACTAATACAAATGGAAATGCAGATAATATTCTCGCGAGTATTTGAAATATCGTTTTATATAAGCACATATAACTGTGATTAACCATCTTCAAGCATAATGCAATAATATAACCTAACAGCTGAAAGTAATTTTATATAAAAAACAACCAAACTAAAAGTAAAATTGTGAAAGGAAATATATCTATTCTAATAAACTGGTCGGAATTTTTGCTCAAACTCACCCAAACTCCAGTAAATTGATGCGTATATTACTCAGATTCTTATTAAATATATTTGAAAAATAAAAATTAAAAAGACCAAACAATAAACCTTTCAATTAAAATTTTTTTTTACTTTTTTTATTTTTATGAGTATACCGCTAATTAAACATATATTGCCTGAATTATAGGAATTAGAATAGGGTCACCTTTTACTCACTATTATGACCAATAAAATAACATAAAATTCCTTTCGTATTCATAAATATATTGATAAATCTGATTAGTTGGGAAATTAAAATTCAATTAAGTCAACGTTTGATTTTTAATAACACTCGTTCTAAAACAAATATAATAGTCTTAGTTTGGGTAAAAGAATCATAAGTTATTAAGTCAACAAAAGTCAACTTTTTATTAATAGTCAACTTTTTTAATAGATGATTTTTTGTAAGTAATTTTGATTTTCTAAAAATTGAACAAGTTGACAAACAAAGAGCTTTTATATACCGAAGAATTCACAAACATTTTAAAAATATAAATTTCATTCTTAATATTATTTCACAGATCTTTTTTAATATAGATAAAATATTCGAGTGTTCCATTTTGGAATATTATTTAAATAATTGGAAACAGTAATCTTTTAATCTTACAAGGAATAATAAAAGATGCATTTGATTTATAAAAAAATATCATTTTTGAAGATGATGAATGTCGTATAAGAAACAACATGGTGAAAAAATAATAAAAAGAAAATCCTAAACATATGAAAAAATAAGTGTATCTACGCATATATATATATATATATATATATCTCATAACCTGTACGGTTGAACGCGGGTAGACAACTTGCGTGTTATCTCCAACCCGTATATTACGATGATTCTTCTCCAACCTGTATTCTACGATGATTCATCTCCAAACTATATACTACAATGATTCATCTCTAACCTGTATACTACGATGATTCATCTCTAACCTGTATACTACGATGATTCATCTTCAACCTGTATACTACGATGGTTTCTATTCCATGTACAAATAACTAGGGAGACAATGTTCAACTTTCTGTTCACATTCTGCTAGATGTAAGATTTGATATACCTCATTCGGGGAGACGATGCTACATAAGTTATTACCTATATACATTATACCTGTATACTACGATGGTTCATCTCCAACCTGTATACCGCGATAATTCATATCAAAGAATCGAAAAATATTCTTTAAAAAATCAAAAAATATCAAACTTTCTGTTCATATTTTGCTACCTCATACGATGTTACAAAAGTTATTACCTATACTTTGCAATCTGCACGATTTTAAATATTATATTTGTCAAATAATCAAAATAAAATTCTGTAATCAAAGAATCGAAAAATATTCTTTAAAAAATCAAAAAATATCAAACTTTCTGTTCATATTTTGCTACCTCATACGATGTTACAAAAGTTATTACCTATACTTTGCAATTTGCACGATTTTAAATATTATATTTGTCGAATAATCAAAGAATCGAAAAATGTTCAAATCAAAAAATATTTATTCTTTTTAAATATATCGTTGGCTCCCCTTACTTTTAGATATAAATATATATATATATATCTCCAACCCGTTTATTACGATGATTCATCTCCAACCTGTATTCTACGTTAATTCATCTCCAACCCGTATACAACAATAATTCATCTCCAACCTGTATACTACAATGATTCATCTCCAACCTGTATACTACAATGGTTTCTATACCATGTACTAATGACTAGAGAGACAATGTTCAATTTTATGTTCATATTCTGCTAGATGTAAGATTTGATATACCTCATTCGGGGAGACGATGCTACATAAGTTATTACCTATATAACCTGTATACTACGATGCTTTCTATTCCAAGTACTAATGACTAGAAAGACAATGTTCAATTTTATGTTCACATTCTGCTAGATGTAAGATTTGATATACCTCATTCGGGGAGACGATGCTACATAAGTTATTACCTATATACATTATACCTGTATACTACGTTGGTTCATCTCCAACCTGTATACAGCAATAATTCATCTCCAACCTATATAATATATTTTATCAAATAATCAAAATAAAATTCTGTAATCAAAGAATCGAAAAATATTCTTTAAAAAATCAAAAATATCAAACTTTCTGTTCATATTTTGCTACCTCATACGATGTTACAAAAGTTATTACCTATACTTTACAATTTACATAATTTTAAATATTATATTTGTCAAATAATCAAAATAAAATTATATAATCAAAGAATCGAAAAATATTCTTTAAAAAATCAATAAATATCAAACTTTCTGTTCATATTTTGCTACATCATACGATGTTACAAAACTTATTACCTATACTTTGCAATTTGCACGATTTTAAATATTATATTTGTCGAAAAATCAAAGAATCGAAAAATGTTCAAATCAAAAAATATTTATTCTTTTTAAATATATTGTTGGCTCCCCTTACTTTTAAAATTGAAAGATAAACCTAGTCTTCAATAATTAATTCTTATCAAATTATGCACATACGAAACTAAAAGTAAGGGGAGCCAACGATATATTTAAAAAGAATAAATATTTTTTGATTTGAACATTTTTCGATTCTTTGATTATTCGACAAATATAATATTTAAAATCGTGCAAATTGCAAAGTATAGGTAATAACTTTGTAACATCGTATGAGGTAGCAAAATATGAACAGAAAGTTTGATATTTTTTGATTTTTTAAAGAATATTTTTCGATTCTTTGATTACAGAATTTTATTTTGATTATTTGACAAATATAATATTTAAAATCGTGCAGATTGCAAAGTATAGGTAATAACTTTGTAACATCGTATGAGGTAGCAAAATATGAACAAGAAAGTTTGATATTTTTTGATTTTTTAAAAGAATATTTTTCGATTCTTTTGATATGAATTATCGCGGTATACAGGTTGGAGATGAACCATCGTAGTATACAGGTATAATGTATATAGGTAATAACTTATGTAGCATCGTCTCCCCGAATGAGGTATATCAAATCTTACATCTAGCAGAATGTGAAAAGAAAGTTGAACATTGTCTCCCTAGTTATTTGTACATGGAATAGAAACCATCGTAGTATACAGGTTGAAGATGAATCATCGTAGTATACAGGTTAGAGATGAATCATCGTAGTATACAGGTTAGAGATGAATCATTGTAGTATATAGTTTGGAGATGAATCATCGTAGAATACAGGTTGGAGAAGAATCATCGTAATATACGGGTTGGAGATAACACGCAAGTTGTCTACCCGCGTTCAACCGTACAGGTTATGAGAATATATCATTACATATTATAGAAGAGTTTTCTAAACTCTTTATACTGAAAATTATTTCTTCAAATATATTACTGTTTTGTTTAAAATACCTATACTTTGCAATTTGGACGATTTTAAATATTATATTTGTCAAATAATCAAAATAAAATTCTGTGATCAAAGAATCGAAAAATATTCTTTAAAAAATCAAAAAATATCAAACTTTCTGTTCATATTTTTCTACCTCATAGCTTCAATACTTATTGAGAAAAATTGATTAAAACACATATTTTGATCTATTTATCTTCTCTTTAGAAATTTATATGCAGTAAATAATAATAAAAAAAATATTTATCCAAAACATATTTTTTTCGAATCAAAGTGTAAATCAAACCCGCACTTAAATTTTGGATGATTATTCAAAAGAAGTAAAAAACTAATGTTAATTTATAAAAAACCAAAAACTAAAATGATTTTATAAAAATCTAAAAATAAATAGTGGACTACGATTATCCAACAAAACTTGTACATTCGATCTACATTTTTAACTTCAAAAATAATTTTAAATTTATTAGAAAAACATTATACTGACCAATAAAAAAAACGAAGGTTAATTTATAAAAAAAATGGAAAAACTAATACTATTTTATAAAAATCTACAAATAAATTTAGATTCTGAGAGTAGAGTCGCTTTATAATTGTGCTGGAAATTGTCACATAATATAGGTAAAAATTTGTCCTAATGAAAGGAGCTTTAGTTTAAAATGCATCCCTTATCTGCTAATTAATGGTATGAAGCCCATGGAAAATAAAAACAGTAAAAGGTATTTCTTAAGTACTTGTGATATAAGTAATGTATTCTGAAAGCCCATAAAAAATGCTTTTAAATTTATTAGAAAAACATTATACTGACCAATAAAAAAAACGAAGGTTAATTTATAAAAAAAATGGAAAAACTAATACAGTCAAACCTGTATTAAACGACCATTCAAGGTAAGACCTAATTTTGGTCGCATTAGACAGGTGGTCGTTAAAAACAGTGAAAATATTTCAAAATATTGACTTCAATAAATTGTAAACCAAAATGTCGTAGAAGATTGAATCACAATTATAAAAGTTAAAATTAATTTATTTAAACTTTAAAATAATCAGTCATCCTTTTTTGTTGTAAGGTTTTTGCTGACATTTTGTCAACCTCAGAACTTGTTTTCACGATGTATTCCAGAGCTTTTCCTAAGCCATGATGAAGAGCAAACTTTTTTAGTTTATCCGCAATTTTTATTGCTTCTTTTAAAGAGTATGTGCCACTTTCTTCTGCTTCTTCATCACTTTCCAAAGAACTCTCTTCTTTTTCTCTTTCGATCTCTTTTAATGCTTCTTTTGCAGGTAAGTCAAACACGCTATTCTTAACATCGCATGTGTACAAGTCTTTATCAATATTTGCAACAGCTTCATACTCAGCCCCGAAAACATCTCTACTTAAATTTTTCACTGCAGTAGGTATTCCTTCTTCAATCTCAGGATTCCACACAGAAATGTTTTCTTTGCGAAATCCGGCCTTTATGAAGCATTTCTTGATTGTGATTTCTTCAACTTCTTCCCATGCTTCTGCACTACACAATAAAATTACATCCACTATTTGTGTTGATTTTAAGGACTGACTTGCATTAATACATCTTGATTCATCTCTGTCCATTTGTCTGACTATATGGAAAAGCTATAGAAAAATTAGCGATTGTTCAGTAGATTAAAAAATTAAAAAAACATTTACTTGTCGTTTTCTAAATTTTAACTTCACTGCTTCAATTATCCCTTGAATTTTAACGTTACTGAGCTTAAGATTGGGATGACAAGGGGCATTATCAATGAATAGAAGGACGTTCCTTTTCCAACTTTCATTTTCCTATAAAAATTTTGTAGCGAGTCTTCAAAAATCTCATCAGTCATCAAGCTTTTCTATTAAACTAGTACTCCACTGTTAAAGGGCTCAACTTCACTTTTGAAAAACATCAGGAGACTTTGATTTTTGCAATCACTAAAGGTCACAACGTGCTATTGTTATTCTTCCCTTTGATCGTTTTCCACATGGACATCCTTCACATAAAAACTATCCAACCATTTGAAGCTTTAAAATTCGATTTTCCAAGTTCTTCAGCAAAGCTTTAGTTTTGAGAATTGGTCCACTGACTGGAAGGCCTCTAGCCAAAGCGTCAATAAACCCCCTGTATGTTAGAGTGTTTATCTCTTCATTACCTGTGAGATAGTTTTTTCTTTTTGAAACTGTTGACACACAACATTTAGAATAATCTTCTAACACTTGTGCTTTCCTTTTTCCTAATGTTTGGATTTGAGTTTTACCTACACCCATCTTAGTAGCTATTTTATATACTGCTCTGCCACTAATAAAATAAAAGTTTAATTACATCGTACTTTTGTTGAAGAGCAAGTGATGTTCTTTTTTTCGACATATTACCTACTATGTAAACATGATCTAACTATTATATTGAAATTTGTAACCAATAAACTTACGTAAAAAACAACAAAAACAAAAGATATGAAAAATGGCTGATAATGAGAAATCAACAAGGAAAATCTTTTAGCTTTTATTCATCATAAGGCTGATTTCATCCATGTCATATTGATTGTGTTCAAAGTATTGATGTACGACATATGATGTGTCACAAAAGAAATTCAGTTTTACTAGTCTTACTGTGCAACAATTGCACTATTTTTTTCAAGTGTGTTTAAAATGTAACTGTCTGCAAAATAGTCGTTTAATGCAGGTTTTTTAAAGTAAATTTTAGAGCAAAACATGGTCGAAGGTCGCGTTAGACAGTGTGTTGCTAAATACAGAGTGAAAACAGTTCAATTTTCGTCGGGAGGAAAAAACTATGGTCGCTATACAATGGGTCGCTAAGGTTTACTAAGAATTTTATTTCATACTCTTGTAATGAGATGAACAATACACATCATTGGAATGATTTATCACAATGTTTATCAATATCATGTGTATAGAACAATTTACTAGCCCTGCTGTGAGAGTTACACTTTTTATTTTGTGAGCAGTCGCTATTAGTGTATGTACACTGCACAGTGTACACTATATAGAATTCATACTATGCTCTGTGCTGGTATGAAAAAATGATAATGAGAGAAATTATAAGAACAATCGTTCATTACAACAGTGCTTAACAAATAAAAACATTTGTGAAAAAATAAGTTATAATATTCAACAAAAAATAGTCGCTTAAATCAGTACTTAGAGATAAATTTCATTCAAAAACATGGTCGTAGGTCGCGTTAGACAGTGTGTCGTTAAATACAGGGTGAAAACAGTCAAATTTTCATTGGGAGGAAGAAAAAAGGTCGTTATGGGCAGGGAGTCGTTTAATACAGGGGGTCGCTAAGGCAGGTTTGACTGTACTATTTTATAAAAATCTACAAATAAATTTAGATTCTGAGAGTAGAGTCGCTTTATAATTGTGCTGGAAATTGTCACATAATATAGGTAAAAATTTGTCCTAATGAAAGGAGCTTTAGTTTAAAATGCATCCCTTATCTGCTAATTAATGGTATGAAGCCCATGGAAAATAAAAACAGTAAAAGGTATTTCTTAAGTACTTGTGATATAAGTAATGTATTCTGAAAGCCCATAAAAAATGCTTTAATTTGGTATATCGCATAATGCATTTTGTTGAGAAATGTGAAAGTTATAAGTGTTTTAATATTTGACTAAGATTTAAGCTAGGAACACTACAAATAAACTAAGCGTACACTAGCCCGATAAAATAAAGCACACACGCGTGCTAAAGATGTGGTGTAGCGTATGCGAGATAAGAATTTCCTGCGCTCACAAACGCGTAATGCAACATGTGTTAATCTTTCTTCGCATAGTTATGCTCTAAAATCAATCAATAATGTGATTTATTCTTCGCACACTGTCGGTATAAATATAATGAATGCCCTTCGTTAAAAATTAGAAAGGTTGTATCTAAACTAAATAAAAGTAGACTACGATTATCAAACAAAATTCGTACATTCAATACACACGCGTGGTAAAGATGTGGTAAAGCGTATGTGAGATAAGAATTCACTGCGCTCACAAACGCGTAATGCAACATGTATTAATCTTTCTTCGCATAATTATGCTCTAAAATCAATCAATAATGTGATTTATTCCTCGCACACTGTCGGTATAAATATAACGAATGCCCTTCGTTAAAAATTAGAAAGTTTGTATCTAAACTAAATAAAAGTAGACTACGATTATCAAACAAAACTCGTACATTTAATCGACATTTTTCACTTGAAAAATAATTTAAAATTTATTAGAAAAATATTATACTGACCTATACTACTGACCCATAAAAAGTAAAAAATAAATATTAATTTTCGACAGTTTTATTTAACTATGACATTTTAAAATGTTAAAAACCATATTCTGCCTTTGTGAATATAAAATTTTGAAGAAATAATATATAAACTCATCACGTTAATTATTGGTATTTTTGAAACTAGATAAAAGTTGACTGACCTCACACAAAAGCGGATTTTGGAAAAATAAAAATATATTTATTTGTAAAACCTAGCCTATTTTACCCACAAAGAGTATAGCTTCAAATCTTGTACATTCGATCAACATTTTTCACTTTAAAAATAATTTTAAATTTATTAGAAAAACATTATACTGACCTGTACTACTGACCCATAAAAAGTAAAAAATATATATTAATTTTCGACAGTTTTCTTCAACTATGAAATTTTAAAATGTAAAAAATCATATTTTACCTTTGTGAATATAAAATATTGAAAAAATATTATATAAATTAAGAACGTTAATTATTATTGGTATTTTTTGAAACTAGATAAAACTTGACTGACCTCACATAAAAGCAGATTTTGGAAAAATGAAAATATATTTATATGTATAACCTAGCCTATGTTAACCACAAAGAGTATACCTTTCCAATGATATCATTTTCATTCAATTTTTTTTAAAAATCTTCACATTATGCTTAAACAAAAAGGTGGTCCGTAATTTTTTCAAAAATTTAGACAAAATTTTTCGAAGTAAAGTCCATTTATTAAAATTTGTTAAAACTTTTGCAAAAATAAATTATTCTAGAGTATGTAGCAAACGATAAGCTTTCTAATGATATATATATCATGAAAAAGAAATATTGAAAAACAGTTGAATTCTTTCTTCAAATCAAACAAGTAAAAATTTCCAAAAAGTAGTATTGGTATTATTATTATTATTATTATTATTATTATTATTATATATTACATAAACATTTCAACCAATCATATAGTTTTTATGAAATAAAACTGCAATTTCAAAGTTAAATTTTTTGAACTTTTAGGTAGAATTTTTGAAATGTGGCTTTCAATATGTATGTAAAATATTTTTTGAAAATTTTTATTTTAAGTATATTTTTTAAGCATTTTACGATTTACACATTTAAATATATAATAGACAACTTGCGTGTTATCTCCAACCCGTATATTACGATGATTCTTCTCCAACCTGTATTCTACGATGATTCATCTCCAAACTATATACTACAATGATTCATCTCCAACCTGTATACTACGATAATTCATCTCCAACCTGTATACTACGATGATTCATCTTCAACCTGTATACTACGATGGTTTCTATTCCATGTACAAATAACTAGGGAGACAATGTTCAACTTTCTGTTCACATTCTGCTAGATGTAAGATTTGATATACCTCATTCGGGGAGACGATGGTTCATCTACAACCTGTATACCGCGATAATTCATCTCCAACCTATCAGTTCATATTTTGCTAGATGTAAGATTTGATATATCTCATTCGGGGAGAGGATGTTAGATAAGTTATTAATTTTTTCACGATATTAAATAATTAATTTTATCAAATAATCAAAATAAAATTCTGTAATCAAAGAATCGAAAAATATTCTTTAAAAAATCAAAAAATATCAAAGTTTCTGTTCATATTTTGCTACCTCATACGATGTTACAAAAGTTATTACCTATACTTTGCAATTTGAACAATTTTAAATATTATATTTGTCGAATAATCAAAGAATCGAAAAATGTTAAAATCAAAAGATATTTATTTTCGAATAATCAAAGAATCGAAAAATGTTCAAATCAAAAAATATTTATTCTTTTTAAATATATCGTTGGCTCCCCTTACTTTTAAAATGGAAAGATAAACCTAGTCTTTAATAATTATTTTGTATCAAAATATGCACATACGAAACTAAAAGTAAGGGGAGCCAACGATATATTTAAAAAGAATAAATATTTTTTGATTTGAACATTTTTCGATTCTTTGATTATTCGAAAATAAATATCTTTTGATTTTAACTTTTTCGTTCTTTGATTATTCGACAAATATAATATTTAAAATTGTTCAATTGCAAAGTATAGGTAATAACTTTGTACACGTATGAGGTAGCAAAATATAAGAAATTGATTTTTTTGATTTTTTAAAGAAATTTTTCGATTCTTTGATTACAGATTTTATTTTGATTATTTGATAAAATTAATTATTTAATATCGTGAAAAAATAATAACTATCTAACTTCCGATAGTATATAAACTACATCTAGCAAAATATAACTGATAGGTTGGAGATGAATTATCGTATACAGTTGTAGATGACCATGTCTCCCCGAATGAGGTTATCAAATTTACATCTAGCAGAATGTAACAGAAAGTTGAAATGTCTCCCTAGTTATTTGTACATGGAATAGAAACATCGTAGTATACAGGTTGAAGATGAAACGTAGTATACAGGTTGGAGATGAATTATCGTAGTATACAGGTTGGAGATGAATCATTGTAGTATATAGTTTGGAGATGAATCATCGTAGAATACAGGTTGGAGAAGAATCATCGTAATATACGGGTTGGAGATAACACGCAAGTTGTCTACCCGCGTTCAACCGTACAGGTTATGAGAATATATCATTACATATTAGAGAAGAGTTTTCTAAACTCTTTATACTGAAAAATATTTCTTCAAATATATTACTGTTTTGTTTAAAATACCTATACTTTGCAATTTGCCGATTTTAAATATTATATTTGTCAAATAATCAAAATAAAATTCTGTGATCAAAGAATCGAAAAATATTCTTTAAAAAATCAAAAAATATTAAACTTTCTGTTCATATTTTGCTACCTCATAGCTTCAATACTTTTTGAGAAAAATTGATTAAAACACATATTTTGATCTATTTATCTTCTCTTTAGAAATTTATATGAAGTAAACAATAATAAAAATAATATTTATCAAAACATATTTTTTTCGAATAAAGTGTAAATCAAACCCGCACTTAAATTTTGGATGATTAATTCAAAAAGTAAAAAACTAATGTTAATTTATAAAAAACGAAAACTAAAATGATTTTATAAAAATCTAAAAATAAATAGTGGACTACGATTATCCAACAAAACTTGTACATTCGATCTACATTTTTAACTTCAAAAATAATTTTAAATGTATTAGATAAACATTATACTGACCAATAAAAAAAACGAAGGTTAATTTATAAAAAAAAAAGGAAAAACTAATACTATTTTATAAAAATCTACAAATAAATTTAGATTCTGAGAGTAGAGTCGCTTTATAATTGTGCTGAAATTGTCACATAATATAGGTAAAAATTTGTCCTAATGAAAGGAGCTTTAGTTTAAAATGCATCCCTTATCTGCTAATTAATGGTATGAAGCCCATGGAAAATAAAAACAGTAAAAGGTATTTCTTAAGTACTTGTGATATAAGTAATGTATTCTGAAAGCCCATAAAAAATGCTTTAATTTGGTATATCGCATGATGCATTTTGTTGAGAAATGTGAAAGTTATAAGCGTTTTAATATTTGACTAAGATTTAAGCTAGGAACACTACAAATAAACTAAGCGTACACTAGCCCGATAAAATAAACCACACAGCGGCTAAAGATGTGTGAAGCTATGCGAGATAAGAATTTCCTGCGCTCACAAACCGTAATGCAACATGTGTTAATCTTTCTTCGCATAGTTATGCTCTAAAATCAATCAATAATGTGATTTATTATTCGCACACTGTCGGTATAAATATAACGAATGCTCTTCGTTAAAAATTAGAAAGGTTGTATCTAAACTAAATAAAAGTGACTACGATTATCCAACAAAATTCGTACATTCAATCGACAAAACCACACGGTGCTAAAGATGTGGTGAAGCGTATGTTAGATAAGAATTCATGCGCTCACAAACGCTAATGCAACATGTGTTAATCTTTCTTCGCATAATTATGCTCTAAAATCAATCAATAATGTGATTTATTCTTCGACACTGTGGTATAATTTTTAACGAATGCCCTTCGTTAAAAATTAGAAAGGTTGTATCTAAACTAAATAAAAGTAGACTACGATTATCAAAAAACTCTTACATTTAATCGACATTTTCACTTGAAAAATAATTTAAAATTTATTAGAAAAATATTATACTGACCTATACTACAGCCCATAAAAAGTAAAAAATATATATTAATTTTCGACAGTTTTATTTAACTATGACATTTTAAAATGTTAAAAACCATATCTACCTTTGTGAATATAAAATTTGAAGAAATAATATATAATCATGTTAATTATTGGATTTTTGAAACTAGATAAAGTGATGACCTCACATAAAAGCGGATTTTGGAAAAATAAAATATATTTATTTGTAAAACCTAGCCTATTTTACCCACAAAGAGTATAGCTTCAAATCTTCTACATTCGATCAACATTTTTCACTTCAAAAATAATTTAAAATTTATTAGAAAAATTATACTGACCTATACTACTGACCCATAAAAAGTAAAAATATATATTAATTTTCGACAGTTTTCTTCAACTATGAAATTTTAAAATGTGAAAAATCATATTTTACCTTTGTGAATATAAAATATTCAAAAAATATTTTATAAATTAAGAAGTTAATTATAATTGGTATTTTTGAAACTAGATGAAACTTGACTGACCTCACATAAAAGCAGATTTTGGAAAAATAAAAATATATTTATTTGTATAACCTAGCCTATGTTAACCACAAAGAGTATACCTTTCCAATGACACCATTTTCATTTATTTTTTTTTTAAAAAAGACAGATTATGCTTAAACAAAAAGGTGGTCCGTAATTTTTTCAAAATTTTAGACAAAATTTTTTGAAGTAATGTCCATTTATTAAAATTTGTTAAAACTTTTGCAAAAATAAATTATTCTAGAGTATGTAGCAAACGATAAGCTTTCTAATGATATATATATCATGAAAAAGAAATATTGAAAAACAGTTTAATTCTTTCTTCAAATCAAACAAGTAAAAATTTTCAAAAAGTAGTATTGGTAGTAGTAGTAGTAGTAGTATTATTATTATTATTATTATTATTATATATTACATAAACATTTCAACCAATCATATAGTTTTTATGAAATAAAACAGCAATTTCAAAGTTAAATTTTTTGAACTTTTAGGTAGAATTTTTGAAATGTGGCTTTCAATATGTATGTAAAATATTTTTTTAAAATTTTTATTTTAAGTATATTTTTTAAGCATTTTACGATTTACACATTTAAATATATAATAAGGCTGGCAAGTTTTGCGAGTTGTCTCCCCGGAGGTCTTGCCAGACCTCTGATAAGGCTGGCAAGTTTTGCGTGTTGTCTCCCCGGAGGTCTTGCCAGACCTCTGATGTGTTCTTTTCTAATACAGGAGAAAAATAGCGGAAAGATAAATTCTATAAAAAGATTTTGTCACAAAGATCACGCTTTTAATAAAGAGAAAACTTTAAAATATTTGATTGTAGTAAACAATTTATTAATAATAATTTGGGAAAGAGATTATAGAATTAGATTATAGAATTATTTTTACGTTAATTTTTCTACAAATAAAGTCCACTTTTTCAAGTCGTTGTGTCTATTTTCAAGGATTTATATATCAACTTTTGTTGCACCTAGTGATAAGATATTTTTGAAGAAAATACAACATTGAACAGTGTAAATTTTTATAAATAATAGTGAAAAAACGAATCTATTTCGCTTTGTTATGGTCGCATTTAAAGAAAATAGTCACAGTCAGGGCCGGCCCTAGTGTTCGCGGGGTCCTATGCAAAATGGATTGCACGGGGCCGAGTGTGTGTAGAAAAAAGATTAAAAGTGAGAAATAAGATTTTGAAAAAAAAGGGATTTGTTTTATTACTTTTTCATTAACACAAAATGACGATCAAAGTAACTTTAGTTTGCGAACCTTGCATTTAGCAAAATCATACAATATATCATCAAAATGAAAAATGGGAAGCACGGGGCCCACTACGGCCGCATAGGTTTCAGTGGCCTAAGGCTGGCTCTGGTCACAATTCATTTATGTAGAAACTATTATATATATTAGATACTTTAAAATTAAAATTTGCGAAAAATTTTGACAAATGCAAAATAAATATAATTAAACAACATTGATAGAAAGTTGATCCTTCAGGATAGTTTTGAAGACTTATACTCATTACTTCCATCAAATCCTCTTCGATCACCTCTAATCCCAGCAACACTTCCAATCGACTAAGCCGATTACAGGTTCTCTTCTAATCATCTCACAACAGACTTCATTCTTACTTCGACTTCTTCATTTAGTTTTACTCCTATTCTCTTGGAAAAGGACACAGTCGTGTTCGAAAATATTTGAAAATTCTTTTTCAATAAATTTTGATTCTTTTTTCCTTTTTATATACAATTAAACAACAAATATTTTTTATTTATTCTTAAAATTTTTTTGAAATTTTTGTTTGAAATTTTTTTTTGATCTTGACATTTTGATAAAAGAGAGGGAAAAACAAAACCTATTACTGAAAATTAAGATACAATAATAATAGAACTTACTTAGACCCTACATAAAAACAATTTTGTATAATTAACTTGAGTGTGTGTTAACTTTTAGTGACTGCTTTATTTTTGACGTTGTGTTTTTATGGATGGGACATAAAACATTAGTATTACTCATTTATGCTAACAATAAATATCTTTTTGACAATTTACTTTTTTCATTACCATTATTTAAAATAAAATTAAAAATCACTTTTAAGTACATACAAATTATGATCTATTAGTTTTTTCTTTCTCACTCAAACATGAACTTGAAACTATTAGTAAAAAAAAATTTGATAGAGGAATAAATAGTTTATTCAGCACCTGTGAAAATAACTTTTTTACATTGATTTAATTAAACAAATGAAAATCAAATTATGAATGAGTATCAAAAACTTGATTTTGGTATTAGAAGCGAGAAAAAATCTATTTATAAAATAAATTCATAAATTTTTAAATCGAACTAAAGTCTAAAAATATTTCTGTTATATAAACAAAATTCAAAATATATTTCAAAAAATCACAAAATTTTAACTTTTTTGGAAAAGGTTATTCTGTTTTTAAAATGTCGATTCAAATTTCCCGCAGAATCTGTTTTAAAAGTAAAATTTTAAACGATTTTGGCAATTCATTTTAATTTATATATAAAAGGAGAATAGTTATATTTCAACAATGAATTCCATCTACTAAAATATAACCCACTAAATTTTCCAAAATTAATTTCTGGCAAGGCTTTTGATTTTATTTTAAGTTTTTTAAAAATGGATATTTTTTCCTTTTTGCTTTTAAAGATGTTTTGTTGTGTATTACAGAATGTATATATGTACATATGCATGTAGGATTTTAAATATTTATATAATAAGCATATTTGTATATGTGTATGGATAATTGCCAAGATTTAACCGTATATTAAGTGTTATGAAGCATAAAAATATAAAGAATGGAATAATGTTCAAGAGTATATTATAAGTGTGTTGTGTGTCTCTTGATTGCAGTTGTTTTATAGGAAATAAAAAATTTTTATTTTGTGTTTTTCTATCATTTGTAAAGTAACAGTGCAAATTGTTCATATATTTTATTTCTAAATTGTCAAAATTATTGGGGGCGCATTTTTTTGCAATTTTCAAAATTACTGGTCTGGAAATACAACTAGAGACCAAATATGTAAGCAATCCTTTAAAATAGAGTGTATTCAGCGCATACCTAAATTTATAAGACTACTTTATATTTTTTTTTACAAAATTGGTGAAATTTAAATACTATACTTCCAGCGAAAATATTTTAATTAAATTTGCATATCGCATATATACTAGTTTAAAAAATCCAAAATTATTGGGGGGAGGGGCTAATAGGCTTTTCATTGAAAATGAAGTAGCCTATCAGGCACACTACAGGAATTGATGAAAGGATATTTGATTGATAGAGAAAACAACTGAAAACAAATAACTGAAGGTTGGACAGTTTTATATGAGTGAATGTAGTCTGAAGGAAAAGAGTCTACTAGACACCCTGTGATGTTTATATGAAAAAAATATGATTGGTTCAGGGGCGCACATCCTTGAAATTATTAGAGGGAGGGAGCGGACTTTCAGGCGTCTTCCAAAAAAGACAACAAAAGTTTTCTGAATTGCTACTCCTCTCTTGTCAATTCTATTTCATAATGTAAACTTTAACTTCCGCTCTATTAAGCTTAAAGTCAACAATGAATGGGGACTTATATATAGCTC
The DNA here is from genome assembly GCA_030549495.1 of Nectonema munidae. Classification (NCBI taxonomy): domain Eukaryota; kingdom Metazoa; phylum Nematomorpha; class Nectonematoida; family Nectonematidae; genus Nectonema; species Nectonema munidae. The sequence continues at coordinate 644,295 of JAUIRK010000923.1, forward strand.
CTTCTTTCTCACTCTAAATAGATGCGCACCATCTCCAAATTATGTGTAGAAAAGGGGTAAAGATATCAATTAACAATAAAAAAATTGGGAATTTTATTGAATGAAAAAAATCATTAATTAATCTTCAGTTGTTCCATTTCTTCTTCCTAAAAAATGAAAAAATATAATATATTTTAAATATAATTTTAAAAATGAATAATAAAAAAACACATCCAAATTACATATCTTTTCTGAGGTAATTTCTTTCAAAAAAGTAAAACAGAACTAAAGTTAGAAAACTTGATATTGGAATTTCATTCTTTTTAGTGTATAAGAATAAGTGTAAGTTAGTTGACTCTCAAAAAAGGTACAAAATAAAGATAAAATTGTGCAAACAAAAATAAATTAAGATTGCATTACTTCATTTTTCTCAGCATCATTCAAAAATAGTTTAAAAACTAAATTGGTGCAAGCTAAAAAAATCTACAAAAAGTAAAATAAGTTTTAACATTTTGCAATGATTTGCTTTTTATAATAACTTTTAAGGAAAACAAGTGAAAAAGTTATAGAGCTTTAACAAAAACAAAAAATTTTAGAGCATAACTTAAGTTTTTGAAAACTAATTTGACCTATCCCCTACAGCATACTCTATGGGTGGCATGGCAGGTTGGTTGAGATGATGGACTCAGTACGGAAGCCTCTGGATTCGACTCCTCATTGATACCAATTTGTTCATAGTTTGACATAAGCGGTACATCAGTGCCTTGCCAAATTAAAACACATCCACGGTACCTTTACCTTACCTTTTACTTAAAATTGAAAAATTTTCTACATAATTAACATAAAAGAGAAAGGAGACAAAATAAACTAATAAAGCAATTTCAAAATAATAGGAGGCATAAAAAATGAGATAGTTTATTTGATATTTTTAAGTTTTTATAAGCAACAAAAGACAACGTTGAAGTAGCTAACCGTTATACGGTGATTTGGTAAAGCTTGTTTTTTTACATTTTGTAATGAATCATAGTATACAAAAAATGGTAGTTTAATCACTTTTCATAAAATTATTTAAGTCTAAGAACACAAAATCATAAAAAAACTATTTAAACTAGCATAAATCATAGTATACGAGAACAAGAAAATCATTGCGTTTTTTTTGACTATTTCTCTGTCTACAAATAAAATTCTGACAGCTGTCATAAATAGATCAAGTACATTTTTAACAAATGAAACTCTCACATCGTTTGTAAAATATTTTTGATATAGGAATTTCAGAACAGCTTGGCATGATGTTTGACTCGAAAGTCTGCATCCCCTCTTTTATTCTCTTATCTTACATTATCATGTATTTGAATGATTATTAAATCCTATAATGCGATCATCATACATGTTTTATAAACATGCAGCAACTCTTACTTATAGAAAATTATTAGGGGGGGGGGGGTGGGCGAAGATGTTTTTAAAGTTTTTTTCGCCACCCCCCCCCCCCCCCCCCCCCCCCCCCCCCCCCCCCCCCCCTTGAAAACACATTTTCGCCCCGGATGTGCGCCCCTGATATGAGTAGCTTTTAAAATATCATTAATTTATTGGAAGAAATTTTTTAAAAATTCCAAACAACTGATTTTGATTTTATTAAAGCGAATATTTGATCGTAAAAATTGGAAGTGATAAATAAGGTTTAAGACGTTTTCGATTTTAAATGCCTTTATCCATTTCAAGGAATCGGAATAAAAGAACGAAGAAGTCTTGTAAATTTTTTGGGTGCGATTCCCATGCCGGTACTTGAGAGGAATCGTTTCATCACTACTTTCAATATAAATACGTTTTTCTTATTTTTTGCATTATCATTAAAGGCTTTTTAGCCAAGAAGCATGTAAAGCCTAATCTCTTGTAGCTTTAATAATTAAAATAATGCGAAAAAAGTTAATGTCAAAAAGATGCTAACCGATTAGAAACTAAAATTTAGCCGTGGCCAAAAGATGACGTAACCGCCAAAAGTAGTGGATTGTGTTGTTGTTGTTGTTGTTAGCCCCTAGATTATACTATCTCTATATGAGTATAATTTATCAGTTCAAAACCAAGCTTTGTTTAAACTGAGAAAGTATTTCCATAAAAGCGAGTACTCTCTGGGAAAAAGTGTAGAATTTTGTTACACTTTTGCTTTACTCTAAGCTTCAGAGAGCGTCCTCAGGTTGCGGATAGAGGAGCGTCCTATAGAAAAATAATAAAGTCCATATAAAAAAATAGTTATACGTAGCTATATATGTAATTTATTTTGTCACAGAACAAATATAATTATAAGTAGGCAAAACAAAATTGCAATAAAAGAAAATATAACTGAAAATGATATGGAACTAAAAACGGGATTTTATACCGAATTCAATGACGGGATTTTTTTAATGAAATTAATTAAATACAAAACAAGGACTCTGTAGAGGCATATTTTGATGCGCATCATTTTATTTGAAGGAGAAAGACAGTTCGTTTATACCAACAATATCTCGAAACAAGCTCAATCGGTCAATTTAAATAAGTTTCGTGCTTGACCATATTGAGAAAGTTTTATACGTATAATCAAACAATATACAAATGAACGAAGATGATAAAGTTGAAACATAATTTATTTATAATAAAAATTTGATCGTTTTTTTATATCTAATCATTTGCTTGTCGTATCGTTTCTCTAAAATGAAAAATATTTTCACCTCAACATGAGTTTTCTGCATAAAATTTGCTATTTTATTTAATAATTGCTAGTAGTATTTAAAAAAAAGTGAATAATCTCCTTTATTAAAAACTGTCAAGGATAATAAAAATAGTTAAAAAAAAAATTATTCGAAAATTTGTCTTTTTGATAAACAAGATTCATAAAAACAAAAATTTTCTTTTTAGAACTTTCTCTTTGCATAAAGGATTTGAATGCAAACTTTGTGATTATAACTCTATTATAAATAACTAAAAAAGTATATATTTAATAATATAATTTGTTTCTGCATCATTTTGTTACTATTAAACGGTATAAGCTCCTTCACCACGTCAAGGCGTTGCATTTTGAGGGAAAAAGGCATGCAGAAAGTTAGAAAGGAAATTCATAATATTTATTATTACATGTATAAAAATATAAAAAGAATTATAAAACATGCAGAAAATTAGAAGGAATTACACTGAAAAAAATATTTGAACAGGCTAATCATTACAATCTGGACATACGATTACTGAATGTTTTTTACAAAGCGAAATACCGCATACATTACAAACAGACGAAGTTTTAGAAAGAGCATCTTTTCTTCTCTTCTGCTCGGTTCCTTGAACTTCTTCAAGGCATATCTTGCACCTACGTCTAACAGTTGACTCGGGCAAAGAAGCTATTGATTTTTGAACCTTCTCACCTGTTTTAAATAAATATGGAATTATCAATTTTACGAAAAATTTCGCTTTGAAGACCTATTTTTTTCCTTGAATAAAGATATGGGAGAATCAAATTTTTTGCTAGTTCTACTCCTAAGCTTAATGAATTTACATTTCTTGGGTTTTTCTCATTATTAAAAGCAAAAATAGTACTTGCATTTACTCTTGCCGTATCTAAGAGATAAGAAAAAGCGGCTACTGTCCATTTTTTGTTTTTCTATTTGTAGAATAATTTCTTATTCTCTGATCGACTCCGTTCCACCCTACATTGTAAAAACAGCGTTTAGAATCTAAACACAAAAAATGTCAGTTTTTTTACGCGTAAACTCTAAACGTGTTCATACTGTGAAAGAAGCATTTAGAATCTAAACACAATTATAAACACATAAAAAGACAGTTTTTCACGCGTAATCTCTAAACATGTTTAGATTGGAATTTAAAAGTTTTCATTCAATAATCAGTATATTGAAAGCATTAGAACTAACTACCAAAACATTTGGTCTGTTTTAACAATCTTCATGAAATTGCAATGAGACTCACTTGAAGTTCAAATATAAATAAAATTTGAAAAAAACTAATTATTGCCAAAATCAAATTCGTTTAAAACAAGAAAAGTTTACATGAATCATGTAACATAGATATCTCCAGCTTCATTGTTTTCTAATTTTATTAGACTTGTGCTTTTGTAGTAGGGTGCTTTGTCTTTTAGTAGAATTTCTTGTAGGAATCCAAGAAACTGAAAATTGTTTGGGTAGTTTAAATCAAACACGTAATAAAACTTGATTAATGTAATCATTGTTTTTTAAAGTCTTTATTCAATGCGAAAGTTAAACCGTCAGCAACAATTTTCGTTGATTTTACTTCATTGTTACAAGTAATAAGTAGTAATTTTGGAGGACATCCTACACTGATTAGACTGCATTCATCATTCTAAAACAAAGAAAGATTTAAAATTAGAAAAATCTGATAAAGAAAATTACTTCATTTTCATTTATTAGTTCATGGATAAAGCCTTTTTGATTCTTCATTTTGGTCACATCAATTAAGTACTTCAAAACATTATAATTTTTAAAATTTTCATCTTTTGTTGAGACCTCCTTTACCTTAATATAAAAATTTTGAAAAATAATATTTTTTCCATGGAAGAGTATATTACATTGAATTCTTTTGAATAAATTTTTTCAAGTTTCTCAATACAAAAGCTCCAGGTTTCACTTAAAGAATCCCAGTCGAGATCTGGTTTCATCAGAAAAAACTTTCTCGATTTAAAAATTATAAGTTTTTAAAAAGTAGATATTGAACTAGAAAAGCTTACTTACATTAATGATGTGATGGACAAGATCAAAGTTGTCGTTGCAAAAGAAAGGAGAAAAAGTACATTTCATTTTTTTATGACATATAGTGCAAAAAAAAGATTAAACTTCTTATATTAAATAAAAAAAGCTTTTCAAGAACTAAAAAATATTGGCAAAAATATTATCATTCTTATAATAAAATTTCTTATTATAAAACAAGTTTTTCAAGAATTAAAAAATATAGGCAAAAATATACTCATACATATGTAAAAGGCTTCAGAGAGGTTGATGAAGAGAATGAAAGTTTGAAAGAACGTTAGTTAGGAAATTTACAAAATGTTTTGTTGGATAAAACAGCAGGAAGAAGATAGAGATAATATCTGTCAAGCTATTGAAAGATGGAAGGAGTTAGAAGCAGTGTATGTATATTTGCTTACAACATAATAAGCATGAGTTTGTCGTGAATGAAGATCATATATGTCGAGTTGGTATGTGTTGAAATATAATGGCAGCAATATGCTATCATAGTTTTGGTTTAGGTCACTGGCAGCACTCGGACATGGTTGCAGAACTCTGTTGTCTTATTGAGCTTCTTTCTCTCCTCTCCCTATATGTGCTATCTCTCTTATGTATACATTTCCTCTTACACTTTGACTTATTCTTTTTTAATTGTGCATAATTTTATAAGTTAGAAGTATGTGAGACTCCTAACCGATGTCTTCTATATAGAAGTGAACATCTACCATTGTGATGTAGTATGTAATTTCCTGTCATTAGATACATAAAATCATTCTCAAGCATCTTGATGCTTTTACTTGTTTATAGCATCTTCCAGACATTTGTGTTTAGATTTAAAACGTGTTTCTTAAAGTATTTGAAGCATTGAAATTCTATGCGCGTTTTTTACAGTGTAGGAAAAATCGTACTGTTTAAAAATTGCAGGTTTACTTTCTTAATCGTCTACTGTAATTCCTAAAATGGGGGGTCTGGAAGTCAAAACTAATACATTTTTCTTTCCTTTTGATTTGGAAAATACTACATAACTATGAATTGATAAAAATTCTCTATCTATATCCCAGCAAAACTTATAAGAAAATTCATCTCTATTATCTAAACTTTTTATACTTAGCGAATTACCTTTTCTTCTTGTGTCTATTGTACCGACTATAGTTAATACTTTTTTATACAGCCAATCAGCTAGCTCTATAGACGTATACAAACGGGCAATGGTTAAATTTCGACCTCTCAAAGATAAATATGCAGTCAATCGTGAAACCATTCATTTTACGATAGCCGATGACCCAGGAACATAATATTCTCCTTCTCCACTTTGTGGTTTTCCTGAATAGCAAACGATAAAAAAGTAAAAGGATATCAGCATACATGGAAACGGGTGTATATAAATAGAAAACTTTGTATAATCATTTAAACTAAAAGGTTCTTTATAAGTTGAGCTGTCAAATATCAATCAATTTTTGACAAGTTTTATTGATTTTTATAAAAAAATAAATGTCACGATGAGATTCGCAATCAATCATTTAGTAGGTTCGCGCGAAAATTTTGTAAAAATTTGCTATAATTCAAGAAAAACCTAGGGAGGGAGGGGGGGGGGCTAAAATAGCCCCCTCCCTGTCACTGAGGAAATGAAAATAGGCCGTCACTAATAGGGTTAAAAAAGAAGAGAATGGGAGGATAAAAAACTAAAATGTTAGCAATTTATATTAATAAAAATTTTGATTAGCGTCATCTGGCTAAATAATTCAATATTCCTGTGTCAAATTCATAAAGACGATTATTTGAGGGTGAGAAAAAAGAGAAGTAAAAATATTTTAAAAATAGAGAGAATAAAATGAAAATTTTATGATTGTAGTTGTTATGAATTACAATGGAAGTACTAATGTTCGTAGTGCTGATAATACTCCTTGACCGTATTTTTTCATAAATCCAAATCGAAAGAAAATCAGTTGCTTCGTTTTACGGCCGTTTAGTCCAATGTTCGATCCCATTGAATCGACATGGTTAAAAGTAAAAAGTTATAAGTGCAGCTTTCATTTAGTTTGAGTAATATTTTAAATTATGGACAAAAGAAAAAGTTACCAGCTTTGAAAGCACTTGAATTGCACATGTGTTATTTCTCTTGAAAAATATAGGGAAAAGTTTGCAAAGCTATTAATTTACAAAATATGTTTTTATAAATGTTTTCTCATTCTATTTTATATTGTTTTTTTATAATATTGTTTTTTTGTATAATCTAAAGTCGGAATAAATTTTTGCCTAAATATAAATTGGTAATAACAATTTTGAGAACATATCGCATGTTTAAAGATTTTGTTTTTACGGTTAAGATTAAAAACTTTTTACATTAATTTTTACGCTTGTTTCTACCACGTTTTTGTTCTAACTCGTTTCTACTCATTTAAACGTGTACTTCCATTTCATGGTATGCAAACGACGGGTTTATAATTTTTTATGTTTCACTTTATAACTTCTCACTAATTTCGACTTCTACTTCACCATTATTTCGGTCCTGTGGAAGCATTGAATACATGACCTCAAGGAATTGAATGTGTTGGCCATTCTTTTAAATAATTTCTCTTTGCTTCGATTTTTTTAATATTTTTATTAAAAGCATACGTTATTTCGTCCTTATTTTTGTGCTATTTTTTGCATAGATATTTAGTAGGCTTATATTGTCTGAATAATCCAATCAATATTAATGGGATGGATGCATCTACTTTGTTTAAACCAGTTTGTCTTAATTTGGCTCTGTTTTGGCCAATGCAACTCTCATATCATTATTTACTTCCAATTTGTTTCGGGGTTTCATTTTGGTGGTAAGTTGTATGGAAAAAGCTTGCTGACACTCATATGTAATGGGCAAATCGAATCAGAATTTTCAGAGCCATCTCTCCAACATCAGCTTGGACTTGCCCATTTTAATCGAAAAATCGCTACAAGTGATTTCACGAAAAACATGTTTTACACCTCCTCAATCATTAATAAAATCAATAAACTGTTTTTTAATTAAGAAGTCCTCTGAGACCAGTTAAATAATGGAGATTATTATTAAAGGATTTTTTAAAAATTGATATTTTTAAATTTCTGTGGGTTAGGAAAATAAAGGAAAATTTCATGGTTAGGATATGCAGCATGGTGTTTAATGGCCTCCAGGACATCTTCATCCATGAAAATCTAATTTTCATCATCACATATATTCATGTTAAAATCGAGTAAAATATTTCTATACTATAATTTCAACTTTTCAAAAACTGTCACATTTTTTTTATCACAACGGAGCACTCTGATCTCTTTTTCTTGAAGCACAAAATTATTAAACTTCTTTTTTTTTTGATATATTTTAATGACGAAATTTCGTACTGAATTTTTTTCTGCACAATAATCAAAAAAGTTTTAAAAAATTTCAGTCATTCAAGTGTTAAAATGTATGATATTAAAATTACAGCAAAATCTAGGAATATGTTAGTAACACGTAATTGATTACCCTTCTATATACTTCAAAAATGAACATATTTGTACCTCGTGTCAATATGACCATATTTTTTATCTTTCATAGAGCAAAGATCAAACAATGTTTATTGAAATATATTTTCAAAAAGATTAAAACAATTATTTACAATTTTCATGCAAATAAATGACATGTTTTTTGCATAAAAATTTATGGGCCTTGGGGCGTAATATGCTTGTTTTGTTATCACAAGTAGACGGACATTTGAAGCATCTTTTTCTTTTATTGTGTTTTTTACTTGTAAAACTGAATAATTTCCCTGCACCTTGTTCACAATTCTAATGGCGTTTTCACATCTAGGCTTAAATTTGCGCTCTGAAATCAAAGGTTTTATGAGTTAAAAACAGAAACAACAATCATGTTATGGTTATGACTTAGATGTTGAGCGAAAATTGCTAGACGTTTAACAATCAAGTTTAGTTTGTGAACTACGGCCTGTAATTGTAATGCCGGCGTACCCAATTCTACGTAATTATAACTATCGAGATATCTATGACTACTTTTTCCTACATTCCTTCATACCTCATCCGTTGTCACGAGGGTCACCAAGATTACAAGTCAACCATTGGCTGTAAAATTTCAAGAAAATTGCAATCAGTGCTGATGATTGAGTTGTGATTTTTGAGGTAAAGAGGTGATGACTTTTGAGTGGCATTAAGATCGTGAGAAAAGTTTAAGGGAATGGCATGTGTATTGGAAGAGGCAGAATAGAGTGAAGAGAAAATATAAGTTTATAGATATAAGTTTTCGCTAAATATATATATATATAAGTACACATATGTATTCTTGAGTCGAGGTTTGACGGATGAAAGAATTTTTTTAATATCAAAAGAATTAGAGTGTAGTTTTGGAATGGTTTAGATTTATGTGGAGAATGTTTAAATATACAAAGATTTGAGTAAGTTTTGGTGATTTTCATTTTGGTTCGTACGGTATTGTAGTCGGAAGTTTTTCCGAAAAAACTTTCTTCGTACGGTATTGTAGTCGGAAGGCTGAATGTTTTTGTTTGCAATTAGAGCATTTTAGGCATAGAGGGTTTTCTCTGAAGATACAAGAGGCAATAGAATGATCCTTTTGACCACACTCAACGCAGTAGGGAGAGTTTGATTTGCAGTGTAAGGTTGTGTGGTTAAATTTGAGGCAGGTTTCACATCGATGTATTTTGGGTTTTAGTATTTTAGAGGTTAAGATGAGGTTTTCTACTATAAGTTTAGGGTTTTCCATTAGGAATTTGGCTATTATCGAGTTATTAGGGCGAAAGGAGGTGGTGTAAGAATAGATACCCTCTTTTCCTATTTTTTTAAAGATTCGAGTGTACCTATGTATTTAATATGCATTTTACTTTCGTAGAGTAGTTGGAATAGAGAGTCTAGGGGTATTTCTTTAGGGATACTTGGAAGTAGGAAAGTTGGATATGAAGGTGAAATACCTTTGGTAGTGACAACGTTTTTGTTCAATTTAGAAACAAGAATTTCTTTTTCAGCGGTTGAGGAGAAATGAAAATAGAGAGTTCCTTCGTTAGGGAGTTTTTTACTTTCAACTGACTTTTTGATATAATAATTTTTATCCAGTATTTTATTAATATAGTATTTTTTATCCAGTATTAAGCCAACATTAGATAAATTTTTAGTTTTGATTGAATTGTCATCATCATTAGTACATTTATTAGTTTTAATTGAGTTTAATTCAGATTGAATTTTCTCTATATTTTTGTTCAGTAGAGAAAGTTTGGTTGTAATGCAGTTCTCCTCATCATATTCACTTATTATTTTAGGCCAATTTTAATGTCTTTTTTAGTAGAAGTATTAATTTCATCCAATAGACCTTTTAGTTTATAGATAAAAGCTACCTAAAAAGCCTTGGATCGAGTACACTTGGATCAGCTATTAACTTATTAGGACCCAACTGGCTTGTCGTAGTCGATGCATACTCCAAATACGCCTGTGTGAATACGAAGCAGGCCATCACCAGTCCTGGTGCAAAAAATATGGCATAACTCAACTCATAGGAGCGCCCTACCATCTAGCTACAAATGGAGCAGCCAAAATATTAATCCAAATTGTCAAGCAGGCTCTATGGAAATCTTTAATTCTTCCAAGAAGAGCACTCAAAGAATTCCTGATGCAGTATCGCCTAACCCCCAACTCTACAGGAGATTCACCAAGCGAACTGCTCAAGTCACGGGACAAAGATCGACGTACTTTTGCCATCTCCTGGTAAGGGAAGTCGGTCAAGGAAACTTCCAATCCCAAGAACAGGAAACCGTTGCCAAACTGACTCATCGCTACAACGTTGGGAACGCTGTGTATACGGCCTCTACTTGGGCCGATGCCACAACAGGGTACCCGAAAATACAATGTGCGAGTCCAGTACTGCAGACCAATCTGGAGCACAACCACGATATTTTTCTTCCGAAGATACCTAAATGGGAGAAGACACTAAACAGGCTGCGCTCAACGACGCATCTGCTGATGCAGAAAAGCCAGCCGAACCTGACCTGAAGCCAGCCGAACCTGACCTGAAGCCAGCCGAACCTGCAGCGCAAGAACCCGAAAGACTACGACGAACCAGACGGAAGAACAAGGGAATAACCCTCACCGTTATTCGCCTTCCAGGTGAACCAGAGGCTTCGTTGGGAGGTGGCATGGAGGATGACGTTAAAATCAGCATTGTTTTCTTTTTGTTCATTCAAATTTCAATATGCGAATATAGGACGCAAGTCATTGCAATACTTTTCTTACACTCATATGTATTGTATAATCAAATTTTAATTTTCTGGACCATGCATCTTATCAACGTCCATGACAGCACTGTTCTGCTGGGATATCACTGGGCAAATGTTACAATAATTTTCTATATAGTAAGGGATTATGAGAAGAATGCAAGCAATGTCAACTCGGAGATTCAAGGAAATCAGCTTTCCAATACAGAAGGGCACACATATCAAATGTCAAGAAGAATCTCTCTTCTTCTCCCTTATAGTCCTCCTTGAATTCAATACGAAACCTTTGAATGGAATGAAATTGTATGGAGCAATGGGAAGTGATAATAGGCGCCTCGCATATCTTGGGAGAATGATGAAAAATCTTTTCACAAAGCAATTGCCAATCCACCGGCACTGATTTCTACTCCTCCGCCATTAATTGTTCACTCACTCCACACAGTAAGTTTTTTTGTCAACATCGGGGAACGACTAAGGAGGCATGGGTAACAGTTCGGCCAAGAAAATGACTAATTCCGAAAATTAGGCCTCTCGAAGTGGGGCCGAATTGAAGTTCTTTATGCGTTGCAGTCCGAAAAGAAATTTCGTACTTTTAACTTAACTTTTTTTCATAGCACAAAATCGTATGGGAATAAAAAAAGGAAGGAGGTTATTTTGCGCTAGGACAACTCCGCCTCAAGATCCTTATTACTCTCAAGCTGAATTTTCCCTGAACCTGATCTTTTTTTATTTTTTTATTCCATAACACTGGTTATTAAAAGAATCCGTTTAACGAACTTAATTTGAAACAATATCGTTTGAACCTGTCCAAAATATTTTGTAGCCGTGCCTGCCATTTGACCTAGTTTTCAACGTTTCGTATCCAGATTTGTTTAAACTCTTGAGTACAAAATGACGAATTTACATACGAAGTGACTTGCGTACTTAAGTCTTGTTTGCGAAACGTTTTGAACTCACTTTGAGCTTCTTTTACTTACAGATGAAATTATTACAGCAAATCTTACCCCAAATTATTTTTATGATTCAAAAAAACTTTTTACAGTTGTTTAAATTTGAAATCTTTGCGTCACCCATATGATAAAATTTAATATATCAACATTTTTTTAGAGTGGCCGTTTATTTAACGGGTCCTTTAATCAAAAAATTCAAGTTATTAACTGTCTTGATGTCAATCAAATTAAACATTTTGGTTTATGATTATGAACAAATGATGTAATTATTTTACATTACTTATTTAACAACCTTTTTATATAAACGCTAATTAGAAATTTTTACAGACAATTTTGTTGAATATTCTTTACTAATTATTGTAGATATAATTTACATAAAACTAAATCAGTAAATTAAAAAAAAATTGGAATAAAAATGGAAAATAGTTACTTTATCTCTGTTCACTACTGGTTACAATAATTATCTTTATGTTCCAGCAGAGACCATTTTTTAGCTCAACTTCAGCAATATAGAGGCTTCATGAATAATCGCACCCAATGAATAGTCACAACTCCATCCATAAATGAACAAAATTATAGATTTTAAGATTTCCAACAATATCCTTCACATACATCATTTCTCTTTATTGATTTACAATTTTTTAGGCACCCATTGCATTGAAAAATATTTGGAATGTTTGAAACCAATAATAATAAAATGTTCAAATTATCATTTTTGTGAACTTTCCAAAATAAAAACTCATTTAAAACAATAACGAAGGTTTTTTTTAAAATCGTGCAGTTTTTAGGTCAAATTTTAACTCCCATAATAATTTAAAAGTGTAGGGAAACGCATGCCAGCACTTGAAGGTGTTGAAGAAAGCGCCAGTGTGAGAGAGCATTTCCACACCGGAAACAAGTCCCAGCAAATAATCGAACTAATCAATGCCTAATCTATCAAATTTTTGAATCTTTTAGTTCCGTTGTGAAACTCGTAGATAAAACATATTGGCAACAAATTCGGAAACCGGTTTTTAGAGTTTGGTGAGAATATGCAGGGCGAGATATACTTTACCGCTTAAAAAATGTTATTGATTTCAGCGTTTCTCAACCGGGGTTTCGCCGAACCCTAGGGCTCCGCAAAGTGTCTCTGGGGCAGTGGTTCCCGACCTTTTTTTTTATCCCATTCCTCTTTTTTCAGTCACTTTTTTACCTGTGGACCCCTACAACTGAATAGTTTGAGCCAACAATATTAATCAAAGATTTTTATGCAAAAAATGATTGTAGTCATCTGATTAAATCGTATGCTTATTCATATGAAATCAGAGAAATCGTAAAGCCTGACATAAAATGTGAATAAAATTTTTTTTCAATTAAAATATAAATTTTTCAAAAATATTGTAACTAATAAAAGGCATAATAAAGATTCAAAATATGAAACTTTAAAAAATGGAAGAAAATATTTATTTAAAAAAGCTCTGAATATATATATTTATATTGATTTGGAAAATAGAAGTATACTAAAGGAGATTCAGCATAAGTAGTTTGAAGTAGGTTGGGAACCACTGCTCTAGGGGTTCTACAAGGTAAGCTGATGTACTTTGTTATAAAGCGCTGTTACTTGACTCTTTAAACTATTACAAATTATTTACTATGTTACTATTATAATGGAATCAGATTTATAAACCATTCATAATATAAATAATTTACATGTTTCGTTTGATAGTTGGTTAATTGGGGATTTAATTAGTCAATATATTTAGAACAAATAAAAAACTTTGTCGGTTTCTTAGCTAGTTTGATTAGATAGTTGGTTTACTGTTCTAATATGCTATTAAATATTTGTTTACTTTATTAGTCAGTATCATTTGAAAACCATGTTTAATTAATCTTTTATTTAAAAAAATGAAAGTTTTTTAATTGAATTATTATTATTATTATCTATCAGCGTTCCCTCCACCGATGTTACGCAAACACTCACCGAGAAATAGTAAGGTATTTTTACGTCTAAGTTTAGATGCTTTTAATGAAAACTTTAAAGTATAGTACGAATCTTATCTAGCACTACTAATAAATATGATAGAGAAGTTTTCTCAAACTAGTATTAATTATATATTTTTTTCACCGAAGTTTACGTTTTAATTATCCTATATTTTAAGAATGACAAAATTTAAGCAAACTTTTAAGGCCTTTTTTTCATTATATTAATTGAGAATCCTTTTTTGTCTTTAATCTAATTACATTTCTTTTACGGTGTTAAAAATTTACGAAAATATTTTTACCTAGGGTTCCTTGAAAGATTTATCATATTCCAGGGGTTCCGCGAAGGTAAAAAGTTTGAGAAATGCTGGATTATATGATCTAATCCATATTCTTTCCCCTATGACAGTTGATACGAACCTACAAGACTTGACAAGTTTGAGAAAGAGAGAAAGAAAGAAGTAAGTATCATAAGTGACATAAGCATGTATTTCAATCATGAATCAGAATTGTGTGAAGTTTGTTTTCGATTCTTCTTGAGTGTATTCATAAGTGTTTTCTTATTTTTTGATTGATCTACGTGTTACATATGGATGTATCTGTATGGTGTAAGAAATAAACATAAGTTAACCCTTTCATTACTAGAGAAATCAGACGATATTTATAAAAAAGCAGAAGATTCATATACAAACTATTTGAAAAAGCAGAGCAAGGGAAAATTGTTTATGTATCATATATGATACACTGGTCACGAAAGGGTAAAACTTTATTATTTTGTATTTCATGGTCTTTTGAATAACATGCTTTTTTTCGAGTTTCAGTGGTCTTTTTTTCAAGTAGCTTTCTTTTCTTGTTCCTTTGATCATACCTTGAAACTCTAGAAGGGGTGTAAAACGAAATAGAAAAAACAATTCCCATCATGCCCATACCAAGATTTCGTACAAAACTTGTAAGTCTTTGGATTCTTTTGATGTTGAAGATGAATAAAATCTTTTATTTTCATCATTAATTTTGAAGAGTACCCAACAGTTTTGCACCACAATGTCGAATATGTTCGTAATAAATCTTTTTTCCCATCTTCCATCTCTATAGCACTGGGAAGTGGAGTATAGACTAAGATTTTGATCTACTCGATCAACATGCCCCATTGAACTGTTGTAATATTTTACTTGCTCTGGAATTTCATCTTTTTTTTTAATTTCTACTGAAATGATCATGACTAGGGGTGCACCGGATAGTCTATCCGGCCGGGTAGCGACAATTATTTGATATTCGGCATGAACGCCGGATAATTTTTATAACCGGCAGGATAAACCGGATAGGTTTATTATCATTAAATGTTTACTTTTAAAAAAGCACAAAACTAATAAGAGTAAGTTTTTAATGACAAAAAGTTTTCAATTTGAGTTTATTTCAAAGAATTAACTAACAAATAAGACATGTCAAAAAAATTTCTTGCCATTGTGATGAACGAATAAAAGCATTTCTTCTTTTTCAGCCAAAAGTTTGATTATTTTTTCTTCAATAATGTTTCCATATTCGGAAAAGAGTCTCACTGAGGTGATGAAGCAGGTGTGCATAAGTGTTTGGCTGTTAGATGCTTTAGCAAAGGAAATTTTTCATCCTGCCTTTTTTAGCTTCCAATCTATGGCTGCCTCACCACAAAATTTGGAAGTTATTTGCTTACAGAAGAATTTTCTTATTAAATCGGGATTCATGAAAGTCGTGAGTCTCATTCGTGAAAATGTTCCGTTGCAAGAAATTCAACAACGACTTTGTTGAAAAAATAACTATCAGCAGTCAGATTCAATCCTGAATGCAAAAACTTTTTCATAATTTGTTCTATCAAGACAAATACTGGAGTTAGGATGACGGTACTTATATTTTATAAATAAACTTGACATTTTTGAAATCAATTTTGAACATAATTTATTGATATCTTTGGTCATTAAGTATTCACATGTTCCATCGTTTTTCATTTTTTTAATCTTTTTATTGCCCTTCATATCTAAAACTTCGGTGTACTCAATTTTTCCAGGCACTAAATATCGTCCAATTTCAAGAAGTTTATCATATGATATAGGGTCTATTGATACACAATATTGGTCTTTTATATATGTTTCTAAACTAAAACTCTGAATTCTAACATGTTTTAACATTTGTCTGTATTCATCAACAAATGGAATCCAAGATGCTGGTAAATGTCTTCTTTAGAGAACTTATCATTAGTAATTTTATTTTTAACATTTTCATTTGTCCAAAACAAAATGTGATATATTTCTCCAAAACAATAGTTGAAAAAAGTTTTTTTATCATAAAAAAGGCTTTCTGAAATTTTCTGCACATTAGGTTTATTAACAATATGATTTCTTACATTTTTTCCAAAAAAAGCTTCTGGTGGAGTCTTTACCAATGCCCAATTTTTCAAATCATCATCAGGTATATATGAGAGCAAAAATCGAACTAGGGTGTGACTTTTTAACCGAATGCATTGGAATCCCCCGATAAAGACGTAGTGATAAAGGTGACTTTTGTTGAAATAAAATTCTTAGCGCGAGTCTAACAATATTCATTGATATAAAATTGTAACGATTGAATTTTAATTTAACTCTAAATGCAAATTAGACAGAAGCAGTTGTGTAGCCAAAAAAAGTTGATAGAAGGGGCACAATTTAAAAACAAAAAACTTTCGCAACATTATTCATACATTCTTGATTCTTTCATTGGAGAAATTTTCAAAAACTGATATCGCATAAGATGCATGGAGGCACCGTGCGGTACATAGGAGTGTGGGCACGGCCCCTCATGCCCCAGCCTACTACGTCACTTGAGAGAAGAGAGCTGAATGAGATAGGAGAGCTTAACAAGAGAAGAGGGCTTGAATGAAAGAAGAGCTCTAGTGAATGATTGAGTTTTAGCAGAGAAAGCGAAAGAGAAAAACAGAGGAGATATAAAGAGAAATAGAATCACTGTGACAGACAGAAAGAGAAATAGAATCACTGTGACAGAAGAAGAGAAAATCTAGTGGATCATCAACATGTGGTTGCTCAAAAATACTATAAAGAGGAGACACTGTGATAAACATTGCTTAATTGTGTGCATATTGAAGCAATGGATTATTATTATATAGCTCTCACGCATCGTCTGTAAAATATGTTCGATAGGAATTTCAGAGCAGCTTGGCATGATGTTTGATTGATTCGAAAGTCTGCATACATGTTTTATAAACAAGCAGCAAATCTTACTTATAGAAATTATTGGGGGGGGGGGGGGGGCGAAGGTCATTTTTGCCCCCTTGAAAACAAAAAATTTAATGAAAAATTAATTTAAATGAATTTTAATAAAATTAATTTTAATGATGTTTAAATGAAAAATGCACTATAATCAAGCGTGTCTTTTTACTGGCATAGATAAAAATTCATTCCAATCTCTTAAAATCCATTCAAATCGTGCAATTTTTCCTTTGATTTTTGATAGCTAGTCTAATTTTTAAAGTCTTGCAAATTCGACTAATTAGTATAACGTTTTGGTTTCGGACGTTTTAGTTTTCCGACGTTTTGACTATGAAGCCAAAGGATTATGCGTTTAAGAATCGATATAATTGCTTTTCAGTATATTGTCTACACTCGCTCAAATATTTTAATTTGTTAAGGCATGGCTTTGAAAATTTGGGCTGAGAGGAACTTTTTTCTGGTTTCTTTACATACTTCCTAAATTATATTTTTTTAATTTGCTTTATTTATTTTAAGTCATATGCTTGGGCTTATGTCTTAAACTTCTTTTGTTTTGTCAAAGCCTTGTCAATCGTGAATTTTTTTCCTTTTTCTAAAGTGATGCCATCTTCAAAAATTCAAGTTATTTCTACGCATTCCAAAGAATCAAAAGAAACAGACGTAGAAAAAGTATGTGATGCTGAAGATAATAGTTCCAGGTTGTTCTTAAATCCTTAACTTTTGAAACTTTTCTTTGCACAGTTGCGTCATATCTTCTGTTTTTTGTCATGTTGTCTAATACAACAAATATCGAGTTAAAAAATTTGTATTGACACAGTTATATGCACTTTGATCACAAGATATAAAAAGTTTGCTTACTTGAATGCGCTCTGTAATCATTTTTTTCTCTCATTTCTTATTTAACCCATTTTAGTTCGCGCAAAGTAGGCGATTTTGATTAATCTCTATTAATTCCATTTGAAATTCTTGTTTTTTTGCGTTCCTCTAGAACAGGGGTGACCAAACTACTGCCCGTGGGCCAGATCCGGCCCGCAAAGTGAGTTTATTCGGGCTATTTTGATGAAGTAAGTATTTTTGAAATATGTTGTATTCATTTCTTTTTTTTTTATGTATCCTCATTGTATCAACTTTGTCACATCCATGGGGAAAACATCGAAAAGTTTGCCTTATTTTGTTTTAAACAACTATTAATAGGAATTTCATAATGCCAGTATTTTTTAACTTTTCAATATTACGGCCTGCTTTTTAAATTTTTGGTAATCCGGCCCACTTCAAGAAATGTTTGATTACTCCTGCTCTACAGGAACAACAACCCAGAATGGCTTAAGATAGGATGTTATGGGGCAGACTTTTTACCGGCCAATTCTAAAAGGTATAGAATTTTTTTATAAAAAACTTCAAAAAACATTTAAAAAATCTTTAAACTATAAATATGCTAAATCTGTATTAAAAAATTATTATTTAAAAAAATTATTGAAGGATAAAAAACTTACGGCAAGAAACCCGAAGATACCAAAAGATATTAATTTTTTTTTGGAAAGTTTTTATCTTTCGATAGATTTTTCATTTTCGATAAAGATTTCACAGATTTATCTTGTTTAGAAGTTTTTTAATTTCTTTTATCTTTCGATTTTTTATCATTGAATAGTTTTTAAATAATTTTTCATTTCATATTTTACAGATTTATAGTTATAAAAATTTTTTTGATTTTTTTTCTAAAAATTAAAAAATCTTTTGGTATATACCAGTTTCTTGTGGTTTCTTGTGTTTTTTTTATAATTTTTCAAGACAGATTTATACTGGTTAAAGATTTTTTGATGTTTTTTACTAAAAATTTCTTAAAAAGTCTGACAAGATTTAATGAGAAAAAATTCTATTCCAACAAGAAAAAATGAAGACTAACCTTAAAATAACTTATACATTTATCGTATTTTGAAAAAATTCAACTTCTCTGAAATGAAGTGAAAGTTCCTTCATTATTTTTATATAACTTTCCTTTGCTCTTCAAGAGTAACTTCGATTACTCTTAGATTAAACTTGCTTGATCTTTCTTCCTCTTTTCATGCATAATAATTTGGCTGTTTTTGAGTAAGTGTTTAGCGTTTTCCATGTAATGCTACTGTCTTTTTTTCTAAAAAGTTTGCTTTAATAAATCAATTTCAAATGAAAAATATGCTGATGTTTCAGATCAACTTTTGAGAATGGAGATCAAGATTTTTTCAAAGATTTCGCCTGTTTATTACTTCTACTTTTCCACTTCTATTTAATGTTCGTCACCTTCTGAGATATTTTAGTGATGAAATACTCTTAAATTTGATGTAAAATAAAAAAAAATCTGTATTATTTTACACAAGCATTTTGCATATCAACATTTAATACTAATTTGATATAAACTTCTTCCCAAGTCTTTGTAATCTTTTTTATTGAAGTTTTCAAGTGATTGAAGCTTGTTGATTTCTTTTAACTAAAATTTTGCCTTTATGTGATACCTTTTTTAAATCATTTTTGAATAACTAGGAAGCTTGACACGTTGACATTGATGATTCAGCAAGTTTTGTCCTATTTTCATATAAAAGACTTGTACTTTTATCATTTAAATGGAGTTTCTTTTAACTAAAGAAAGTAAAAAATATATTATCGAATCTATTAGATCTTGAAAAAGGCATTCCCATCTATGCTACTATTTTAAAAGGAAACTTTCTAAGTTGTTCAAAAGCTGCTTCTCTTTCTATAATTTTTTTTGCATATTATTTCATATGCTGCTTCCATTAGTTATAAATAAACTAGTTTTCAAATATTATCTTGATAAAAATTCTATTCGCGGCTATTTAACTAAGTTTACAAAGTATATAAGAAAAAAAGTAATATAAATTAACACGATTAAAAAAATTAAAACCTTTAAAAAGGATAATGCAGAGCATCACATAAATTTCTATACTCTGAATAACCATCACTTGCGCCGCTTGTATCGAAGTATGAAGGAAAGAGGCTTGATGGGGGATCGAACCCAAGACCTTGAGTTATTGAAGCGCAGTATCTAATCAACTTTACTCAGCCCCCTATATAAATCATTTACATATACAAATAATATGAGCATACAATGAAACTAAGATAAAATAATGATCACATCCTGAGATCTTCAAAATAAACTTTTCCTTTTTTTCTACGGAAATTTTTTTTTTATATACAATTTGTTCGCTAAAGCTGATCTCAAAAAATCATTCTTCTCTCTAGATCAGCGCTTCCCAACCTTTTTGCGATCAAGTACCACTTGTAGGTTGCGTGCAGTTGCTAGTTTAGAAAGACATAATTCGATCACATATGGATTTATTCACAAGTGGATATGAATTAAAAAAATGAGAAACCTTAATTTTTTACATGGACTGCATCTGTTTCTTCTCAACCAGCTTTTCAAGATGGAGCATTTTTATCAAAGCTGAAAACTCTTTTTCACACTCTCAACTAGAAGCAAAAAGCAGTAGCTGTCAGTGGCGTATTCAGAGATCGATACCTCATTTCAAGAAATCGGGCTATGGCCCAATGCGCCCCCTACCTGAATATGCTTGAACAATGGATAACAAGGGATGCTTTTCGGGATAGTAGCCCAAAGTTTAAACATTTTGTAGTGTTTGCTGTCTTTTTTCTTCATTCACAGATTCAATTTTGGGAAAATGCTCCCAGCGTAGATATGCATTTTGTGATGGTACAGTTATACTCTTTGGAGTGATAGGTTTAATTGCTTGAGAGCTTCAAAAATATTGGATAAATAAGCCAAGATTGGAAAAAAGTCATCTTCCTTCAGATTTTTTTGAAAATCATTCTCTTGCATAGAAAACAAAAAGTTCATCGCATAGTTCAAATATACGCCTCTTTCTATTCCCCCAAGAAGCCGGCGCGCTTCTGAATGGTAAAGGAGACAGATATGATCAGAGCATAAAATTTCACGAAGCATCTTGAACAGTCGAGTATTCAAGATGGACGTTTAAACAAAATTAACAATTTTAATAACTTGGTTCAACATGTTAATAACTTTGGAGAAAGCACTTTAGCACTAAGAGCGTATCTGTGTATGAAATAACCCATGTGTGTGAGACAGCCCTAATATGCGCTTGAAAATCCGACTTTCTTCCGAGAGAGATGAAATCACACCTATCGTACATCCAGACAACTTGTTCTAATTCTGCTTGAAAAAGTTATCTAAAATGCATAAAAATCTTTTCTTTTAGTTGCATCGACAACTCCTGGCTCAGCAGGAGTTAAAAAAGTCATAAAGATTTTTTAGGGTTGTCTGTATCGCCTCTAATGGAAGGATAATCTTACCTAGCTGGACAGATGATATGGATGATCACGATGGAAAGTATTTTTATTTCGAGAATTGTTTGATTTAACACAATATTAAGAAAATAGCCTGAGAAGAATATGCGTTTTCATTGTTTCAGTTTACGTAGAAGCTTGGTTTAACTCTCTACATGCTGTGAATCTCCAATTAATGACCTCAATCTTCTTTGTACACTTGAAGACTATCAGAAAATTGATTATAAAATAGCGACAACTGCCATGAAAAAGTTTAAGAGGCATCTATGGTATCTCAGCGAAAACCTTTCATCTCTAGCTTTTTTTCCCACTCTTATCACATCTGAGAAAAAGAAATTGATGTTAAATAATCTTTTGAACAAGAAACCTTCAAAATATAATCTGAGACGGTTTGAAGCAAATGAAATTTCATTCAAAAATGTTCAAATTGAAGATCTTTTGAGCAAGCAGTCCATGTCTTTTTTCTTTTCGTTAAAAATTTCTCCCCCATTTTCAGCGTCAAAAGAATTCAGCGACGTTACCACTCATTTAAAAGTTGTGAATGATTTGTGTGAGCGAGTAGTTTCTTTAGTCACAACTTTTAATTCTTCTATTACAAAAAAAGAAGAAGAAGCCCTTTTTCAAACGATTGAGTATAACAGAAAAGCAATAGCTTCTCTAAAAAAAGTAATTTTTGTTTTTTTGGAAAATAAATTTGATGTTTTTTTTTGTTTTTATGTTTGTTTATTGTTTATAACAAAAAATTTTGTTTTTTGTCGAAAATATATTTTTCAAAATTTTTTGGCTCGTTTGAGGTGTGAAAAAGAATGATATTCGCCACAATTTCTGATTATTATTGATCAGAGAATTGATTTAACATGTGCATAAAACAAAAATAAAAACTTCACTTTTTTGGGACACCCTAATCTAGACCCTACACTCCTACCACTGGGCAATCTGCTGACTTAGTTTATTTGACTAAACTAGATTTTCACTAAGTTTATTTGATATTTTAAAGGGATAAACATTTTTATATCGCTTTTAAAGACCTTTCTCCCTCGCAGTTTGTAATTGCTATTGTAAGGAACATTCTTACTATTATACATAACTTATGCTTGAATGTATAGTTGTTAAAATGGATGTGATTGTTACAGACATCTCTCTTTTAACTGCAAACATTTATCTAGAATCAATGTTTCCAAATGTCACTTGTACATGTTTTATGTGCGTGAGTTGGACTCAAAGTGACATATTCTGTTAAAAAACTAAACACATTCCTCAATTATGCATAGTCATTCGCTCGAATTAAAATCAAATATTTTGTAAATTTTCTTCATGGATCACGATGAGTTTAAACTCAAAGAAATTCATCAACAAAACTTCCTTATTTGTATTAGTTTAGATACGCTCAGTAAAATTCTCAGCTTGATTTTCTATTTCATCAACTGACACTAATTGAAATCAAAGATGAAGGAAATCAGACTTGCATTAACGGAAGATCAGTTTAAATCTTTTGAAGTTCGCTGCTTGTCACATTAAATATTTGAAAAAGTTTAAGAAAGCTTCAAAATCATTTAAATTTTCAAAGACTTACCTGCACAAAGAACATAATACGCCATTGGATTCATAGGCCGGGCAGTAGTGGTCTTCTGTAGACAATACTACATCATCATCATCATCATCCATTCGCTCTAATGAGCATGTCTTTGTCCTGGCGAGCCAAGATGGACCTTGAATTTGCAGCGACGTCTCCATCTTCCTTTCATTTCAGCATCTTCAATCTTCAGGGTAAACAATACTACATCATACACAAAAGCAAATTGTGAAATCATTATTTGCAAATTTGGAAAGCAAAAATTGTATACGATTTTCAAATCTCTGTGATTTTAAAATTATTTCACATATAGCATACTTTGCACTTATTTAACTCTTTGAGGACCAGTGGGACACCAGTGTCCCAAGGAATCAAAATCGTCTGCTTTGAATATATAAAATTCCATTGAAAAAGAAAGCAGACGAATACTCTTGAAAATTTTGGTATTCAAAGGGTTAAAAGGGTTTGATTATTATTATTATTATTATTATTATTATTATTGAGATATGTAGATGGATATATTTTTTTAAATTTATTTTAATTAACCCGTTAACGACCAGAATAATCAGACGATATCTAATGTAAAGCAGAAGATTTGTATTAAAGAGCTTTGATAAACGCAGACGATTTTATTTTTGTAAAGTAGACATTGGGCGTTAACGGATTAATATGACATTTAGTCTTTATTTTTATTTGTTTGATTCATCTCGAGTCTTCTTGTATTTAAATTTCTATAATTATAAAATATCTTTTTAGATTACCAGAAGAAATTCTAAAAAGAAACCTACTAATTCAGTTTTGTTTTAAAAGTAGAAATGAAAGCATAAATGTAATGAGAAGGTACTTAAATTTTTAGCTTTTTTATGTTATAAAATAAAATTCCAAATTCCGAAAACTTGAAATATCTTCCAAACTGCCCCAAAGATGTCTTAGCTCTATAAATGTTTTGACGAAAATTTTTAAGGAAGGTGGTTAATTTTAACGCTTATCCTAAATTTATTAAATGTCTTTCAGTGAACCTGCTTTTTATGATTTATTTTTTACTTTTATTTCTTTCATTGTGCAAGCAGTATTTTTCTCAAAGCTCAAATTTTAAAGAGCTTTCTCTGAAAGTTCATGAAATGCTTGGAAGATCTTGTGTCATATTTTCCTAACAATTCTATTTCCCTAAACTAAATTATACGATGACCTATAAAAAGTATTTAATCATTTTGGAATACATGTGTATGAAAACGAACTTTCACTTCTTTATGTATAGTATAGTGATTGAAGATCAAAAATGTCATATTAAAGTTAAAGAGCAAAATTTTATCTACCACCTTTTCAAGTTGTTACAAATTATGCTTACTCTTAACATCTTGAGAATCAGAATTTTTAGGTTCCTAGTCAAAACTGCCCAAAACCATAACGGCCCAAACCAAAAAGGCCCAAAACCGAAACGGCCCAAATCTAAAACGACCCATACCAAAAAGCAAAACTCTCAAAATCCATAACGGCTCAAAGCCTATACGACCATAAACCGATACGGCCAAAAACCTGAAGGCTAGAGTAAGCTAGAACTACAATCTAAGAACACAAACTCTGATTTTCAAATACAGTTGGCCATCACTTAACCGGAAACAATCGGGCCTTAAAGATTTCGGATTGACCATTTTCCAGAACAGTCATTTATTATGTCGGAATACACAAAGAAGAGAAGCTAAGCTTTATTTTACACATTTAAACTTTGCTGAAGTATCAAAGTTTAATTAATGAAAAAATTATTTTAGAAAACTTTTACTTATTAGTTGGAAAACATTTACTATTTCAGTAATGAAGTTTTTTGTGATGTGAGGTTGGTCGCTGATGGCATCTCTTTTCCATGTCACAAGCTAATCTTAGCCACTGCATCACCATACTTTTTGGAAATGTTTTCGAGTAGTCAACTTCCAGAATCAAATAGAGATGACGTGGAAATTGATTCGATTTCTGGTAGTGACTTGGGTGAAATTATCAACTACATTTACACCAACGAAATCAACCTACTCACTACGAATGCTTGCGTAAGAAAGAGTGCACTCACATTCTCAATATGTTAATACTTTTTTTTGTAGTCACTGTACGAGGCATGCCATATACTTCAATTGAATACTTTGATATTGGAGGTTAGAGACTATTTGGAAGATAAAATTTCTGCAGAAAACTGGCTAAACATACTCGAACTTTCATATCTACACCAAGATCCTATTCTGAAAGAAATTACCCAACGCTATGTGTTTAAAGGATTAAAGTTTGTCTACTTACTGAATTTGAATTATTTAAAATAATATGTTCCATTTTTTGGCTTGCTAATCTAAGTGATATATTAGGCTATTTTCTTTAAAACCGAAAAACAAAAATAAAGCTGTAAAAGGAATTTGAAAGCCCTATAGAACAAGGATATAAGATTATTTAATTGTATTTCTCTTTAGTTGTACCTCAAATCCGTTGGAACTTGGAAGGTAGAAACATCAGAAAAGTATCAAGAACAAAATGTATAAGCGTTCTGTTTCTTAACCTAAGCCGATTATAAAGTACGTTCCAAAAACATGATCTTTCGTAAATTTGTCTATGGATTTATTCTTGAAGAGCTTATTTTGGCGAAATTAAAACCCAATGTGCTAATTCAAACTTTTTATGATAAACTTATTATAATTGTGCGTACAAGGTTATTAGATATAACTAAAAATGGTAAGTTCTCTTGTATTTTGATCATCATCACTAAGCGTACATTGTCTGAAAGACCGGTTTTGGGTAGTAGCTTGAATTTGGGATAATGATCATCAAAGCTAAGTGTTGATGGCTAGTTGGTTGATGCTCATGCACAGCCACTGGACGTCAGTTCAAACCTCATGGTTTGAATAAAAAAGTGCAACTGTTGAGGCTTCAATAGCCGAAACCGGTCTTTCACACAGTGTACGCTTAGTGATGATGATCGCATACGAGAGAACTTACAATTTCTAGTTATTTTTATGAGAAAGTTTACTGAAATATTGAAAAAAAAAGAAATATAAATCATTTTTTGAATAAATATATTCTAAAAAAATTCTATTTTAAAATAAGCTCGTTGATATATTTTTAAAAAGTTCCCGCTCATTCCAAGAAGCAACTTTCTTGGAATGTAAGGCCTTGGCAAATTTTGCAAAACTCCAGTATTTTATAAACTCAAAAGCAAAGGAGCTCATACCTACTTTGTAGTAGGAAAACGCATTGATACCTTTAGCATTATTCAAATTGACAATCAATAAATTGAAAACGTTGAGTAAAGCTTTTATTTAACAAAATACCAGCAATAATATTTCGGTCACTATGACCTTCTTCAGATATATATGACATAAAATCTGATATATCAAAAAAGGTACTTTCCTGTTATCGCCCTACCACCCCAAAATGTTATAAAACATGTATTAAAGTACACAAATGTATTAAAAAAAACAAGTGAAAAATCTTTTAATCTGTAGGTGGATAAAATTCAACCATATCAAAAAGAATCGCATCAAACATATTACCACCATATATAATCGAAGATGAATGACGCCAAAGAAACTCAGCTAAATATCCAGATAGCATCTCTCGATTAGTTCCATATTGCCTCTTGTTTCTTACCTTTGCAGAACGCCACACACGCTCAATATGTTGAGTATGGACTCTGGTTTTGGGATCCACAAAATTGCGGCTGTGATTTACTGTCTGATGTCGGTAATTTGGCACCCCTTTAACACCAAGTTGTCAAGTTTTCGAATCAATTCCTTTAAATTTTCCATTTATGGGCTTTTTTTTCTATGAAAAAGGTTTTGATTAATGATATATAGTAAGTTTAATGTAGGTTAGGTTAAAACAATACAAGAATATTTATCGTGGTAGAAGAGCGATGGGTCGTGGGGCGATAACAGGAAAGTACCCAAAAAAATCTCAAAATCTTTGATATATAAAAGCATAAAATCATAGTGACCGAAATATTATTGCTGGTATTTTGTTAAATAAAAGATTTACTCAACGTTTTCAATTTATTTTCTTTACAACTTTTATTTATTTATGAAGACTCATCGCCATTTTATATTAATTTTTAATATATTATATATTATATTGAAAATATATAAAAAAATATACATTTTTTATTATTTTATATTAATCGCATCATCAACACAGCAGAAGCTCGGCTTAAGGATTGAATCTCTTCGTGAACCGGGTTATTTTTTTCCATTTCGTACATTATTATAACCAAAAGTTATAATAATCCATATTAAATGTATAAGACATTCTGTTTTTGTTATTTGACATAAAAGTTGAGGGCATTCTGGTGCAGGAGGAGTTGATTCAAATGATTTAAATTCATTTTAAAGATGAAGTTTATCCAGGGCATATTTAGATTTTGACTCGGATTTTTTCATTTCAGTCAAAAATGATATATATTTTATTCAATTTTAAACACATACGCTCTTCTAACAAAACTTATTGGGAAAAAAGTAATTTGTCATCACAGAATCTTGCTATAGCCATTAATACTTCATGCAATTAATCAATCTCATATTTTAAGTATTGCTTGGGTTAATACCATTTTTTTTATTCCTTGAAAATAAACGCGACGTATTTGTTCAAGTTGGCGTCGAGTAGAATCGGAGTTTAGTGCAAGTATTTTCTCTAATCATAACTGACTTGACTATAAGTTGAGGCATTAATTTCCTGTTTGATTTTAATGAAAAAAAACCTCACCTTAATTTCAAAGTTGAGATGTATCGGAGGTAAAAAGTTTTGTATCCGCGCATGTGGATGCGGATGTCAGAATATATTATTTTAGCAGATGCAGATATGATGATTGCTATTCTAACCAAACACAGGTTTTACACTTCTTAAAAATTATGCATAATTTTAAGAAGTAAGAATTTTTAGGATAAAGTAAAAATTGAAAAATTTCGAAAAAAATTTGCGGTATATAGAAAAAAGAAAAATGTTTGAAAATCGCGAATGCGGATGCTGAAACTTAAATGATCCATAGATGAGGATGTTAAGAGGATGTAAAAAATTTTCCGGTGAATCCGCATCTTTAATTCAAAGGTACACGGTATCTAAGCAGGTACTCCTCATCTAATGAAAAAATGTTTAGAATGTATATTTTAGTGTCAAATTTCATATACAATTTTTGCAACTATAAAATAATGAGTGTGAAAAAAAAAATTATTTTTTATTCCTTTTCTTTTTGAGACACACTAAAGTAGCAAGCAGGATGAAGATGATTCGCGGTTTCATTAGGATGAATTTGGATCAGTTTTGCATGGACACAAATAAATGATGCGCGAAAAAAACTTTTTTTTTATTTGGCACATTCTTTATTTCATTATGCATGTGAATAATAATCACATTATTTAGTCTTCAAAATCTGTAGCTCTTAAAAAGTTTAATTAGGCTTTATGCATGCCTGCTCTAAATCATACTGCTTTCAATGAATTTTTAATGATATTTTGTATTAGAGATATTTTGGAAGAAAAATCCTTTGTTCAACTGTCTTTTCCTGTTTTCGAATTTCTCTGTGTGAACTCAGAAATCGCTGAAGAAAAAAAGTTCAAATTGATAGATATTTGGATTAGCGAGGACGTTGATAATCGTGTTGATTATGGGATGAATTTGGTTAAGAAGATTGCCTTGACTTTAGTGTCTATATGCTCGCTAGAAGACATATCAAGCAACATCCTTCTTGAAAGATGTATTGACTTCAAGGTGATATAATACATTTTTGCAATTGTTAAAGATAATAATTGAATCAAAATTTTAGGATATTTACATCAAACTCCTTGAAAATAATCATGCTACTTTGCAAAAAGAACGCGAAGAAAAAAAAGTTCTAAATTTCCTTTTGAAAGAAAGCTCAAAGATAACGAAAGAGCTAAGCCTTTACTTATTTGGTGGGAGAGATGATGGCGTATTAAATTCAATAGAATCCATCAATGACAAAGATGAAGTTACGTCACAAAAAGAGACGTTACCTTTTGCCAGAAAGAAGGCAGGATTTGCTTATCATAACGGTAAGGTATACTGCATTGGAGGCATTCCCAAATTAGATAAAAAGAATGATGCCTTTTGTTTTGATCAAAATGGGCACCAAGAACTAGAAGGCATGCAATCCTGTAGATCATCTTTTGGTTGCGTTTTGTTGAAAGACCACATCTATGCAATTGGTGGCTTTGGTGAATATAATCGTATCTATAAATTTTATTTAGATTTCAAGCTTCAAATTCAAATATTTTATAGAATGCTTAGGTAGTGTTGAGTGCTATTCACCTTCTTCTGATGAATGGACTCCATATGATCAACTTCCTCAAAGTATGGGTTATTTAGCTGCAGCAACAAATGATGGTATGAGTGACTGTCAATGAAACAAAATGTAGTTTACACTGTTCCACATTAATTTAGAAGTACTCTATGCAATTGGAGGATATAATTCCTCGAATGATACTGCAACTTGCCTTAGAAGCGATCCTAGAGTTGGAAATTGGATGCCATTGGCTAATATGAACCATTGTCGCTCAAGTTTAGCCATATGTTGTCTTGGTGACTATATTTATGTCTTTGGTGGGTACAGTTCATTTTCATTTCTTTCCTCTGTTGAAGTCTACGATATTCGAAGAGACTCTTGGTCCATTCTAAGTAATATGCCCAATGAACGAAGATGTGCAAGTATGCTATTTCTTTTAAATAGAGATACGAATATATTTAAAAAGTTTATGATTTGAAACTATTTCGTGAATAAGTTTCAGACAATGTAAAATCTTCTCTAAAAGGTTTAGCCAAAAAAATGAAAATACAATGTCTCACAAGTTATAAAAAATTTTAAATAACTAACTTTTTGATTTATTTAGTATATTACCTTTATTTGTATCTTTCCTAGCATCCACACTTTTCAAAAACTTAATATATGTTGTCGGTGGAGAAAATAGATTTGGCAGACTTAGCAGAGTTTTAATTTTTGATCCTTTGCAGAATATCTGGACCGATGATTGCATTTTTATGGATAAAGGAAGAACTGATCACGGCTGTTTACTTCTTGATGAAAGTTTTTTAAATGAATAATAAATTTGTTTCTTCACTTTCTCTATCAATTTTGATCTTAGTAAAGCGCCTATTTTGAATGAGTTTAAATATATTACTGTTATGGCGTAAGGAGTAGTGGAAGTAGACTTTATTGAAAGAACAGTAACACGTAAAAAGGTAACCTTTTCGGTACTGTTCTTTCAATAAAGTCTATTTCCACTACTCCTTACGCCATAATAGTTTACGGTACAAAGATAACATATACAATGTGAACTATATATATATATATATATACAAAAACATTTAGTGGTGCTTTAGGATGTATTTACAAAGTATGTGAAAGCATGCTAAGCAGTCAGTGATACTCAAGGATCATTGTAACTTGTGAAAACACTTATTACAATTACCAAACTCCCCTATGATGATAGGAACAGAAAACTGTTCCTATAAGAATGAAAAAACGTTAAAAGTAACAAATTAAAAAACAGTATACTGTAAATCAAGAAATTTTCGCGAATTGTGACCAAAAAATTTTTCACGTAATTTTATTTTGGCGAACGAACGCGTTGAGCTATTATCTGATTTTACATTATGTACTAAAATATTTTTTCTGTTACTAAACATGACATGCAATTGTTCTACTTCCTGTGTTTGTGCACAAATTCAAGTAAGTATTATCATCCTTTGCAGGGGAAGTACTTTTAGAGTAAAAAGTTTTTGTATTCATTTCAATGACAACTATACGTCAATTTATTACAAATGACACACTAATCTTCTCATTAAGAGAATAGAAAAGCCTATATCATATATTTAGAAAACATGTTTTCTAGATGACTTAATTTTCACTTTATTCAGTCTTCATTTATATTGACAATAGACCTTAAATTCATTAAAAAGTATAAAATCTTTTTTGTAAGGGACATTAATAATATTTTAAATTTATTAGTAGATTATATATTTGACACAGGGCTGGTAGTAGAAAAAATCGAAAGAATTATGCTAAAACCGTGTTTTCTTTTTTAGAGAACTAAGTTGGGCATTTTACCAGACTCCAAATCCACAAAAATCGTCTTTAGGCCCGTTTTCATTTTTGACTACTTTTCAAATTATAGAATTTTTGATTGTCTGCTCTTAATTTTTTAATTTTAACTAGTGACGGATATAGGTAATAATATATAGGGGCACTCTGTTATAATCTAAGATTTTTTACCAGATTTCCTCTTTCTGTGTAACACTTTTTCTAATATGATACAGCAAATTATAAAATTACAGTTGATTTAACTTTGCACGTTACATTAATATTTCAATGTTACGAGTTCTTTGTAACAAATCACATGTGAAACACGGAAATAAGATCGGGAGAGCCCTACCTTTTTATATCCCTGTCCCTGATCAAATCTTTCCTTGATTCTAACCTAATAGTCACCCTTTTTCTTTAGTAAATTAACTTTATGTAATTTTTCATAGCAAATCAAAATTTCATAAAAATTTAGACTAAATGAGTTGGTTACTAATAATTTTTTTGCTAATTGTAAAATAATTTTGCTAAATTTTTAATTCCATTTTTTTCTAAAATAAAGTGATTGACTAACGAACTTTCAATTGTTTTATTTAGTACTTCATTATTATTTAGGCTTTTAATATAAACAATTTTATAAAGAAATATTCTGCGCTGGTTAAAATCTACCTCTAGTTCATCTAAAGAAACAGAATATGTTTTTAATTTACCAGATGTTGATAAATGTTCAAATGCCCAAGTTTCTGATTTCCGAAGTGCTAACGCAATTGTTGAATCTTTTGTCAAAAATAATTCAGTCAGCAAAAGAAAAAGATACAACAAAATAAGTGCTGAAAATAAAGTCAAAGTTGCAAAGTTTGCTTCTCTACATGGAAACTGTGCGGCTGCAAGACATTTTAGTAAAAAATTAGAGCATTCTTTAACGCTTTAAGTGCTGGGCAAAATTTGTTCGCTCAAGTCAAAAGTCAAAAAATATCTATCTATCTAACTATCTATCTATCTATCTATCTATATCTATCTATCTATATCTATCTATCTATATCTATCTATCTAACTATCTATATATCTATCTATCTACTATCTATCTATCTAACTATCTATCTATCTAACTATCTATCTATCTATCTATCTATCTATCTATCTATCTATCTATCTATCTATCTATCTATCTATCTATCTATCTATCTAACTAACTATATCTATCTATCTATCTATCTAACTATCTATCTATCTAACTATCTATCTATCTATCTATCTATCTATCTAACTATCTATCTAACTATCTATCTATCTAACTATCTATCTATCTATCTATCTATCTATATCTATCTATCTATCCATCCATCCATCCATCTATCCATCTAGCCAACTTTTATACTATATAGTTGGCTAACGCTTCTCTGCATAGGAAATGCCTTTGAAGCTTTGCCAAGCTATCGATGGACTATGTCACTTTTTTTAAAAAATTTCAATGTCTTCTAATTTTAACAAAATTCAATGAAACTTGATAAAAATTTGATACAATCAAAAACTTTTTCTTCTTAACACATATGTCAAGTTTGGTTGAAACTTTTCATTTTTATCTATTTGGTTTTCATGCTGCATCATGCATGTAATGATTTCTAGAAGAAACTCCAGAGCCGTTGCTTTTCTCAGCTCCTCATAATTGGTAGATTTTCTCCTAATGGCCAATTTTTAATCTCTCTTCCAACAGATCCTAAAAAAGGAAATCAAGCTAGAATGAGATTTATCCTTCAGGATTATAATTATTGTAAATACTTTTTTGTTCAACTCTCATATTATTTTGAAAAAACTAAAAAAATTTTCCCTCCTTTTTGAGGCCTTTTATTATTTTAAAAACTTTTAAATTAAAGGGGGGGGGGTGGGGGTTGGGGGAAATTTACATTATGGAAAAAATTTAACGGGGCGCTAAAAGTACTATATAAATTACAAAAACAAATTGTTATAAAGGCATTTAATCATTTTCAAACAGTTTTGTTTCCAATATATGGCATAAATGACCTCAAAGTTACTTGCATTGCACAGCTATATGTTTTTATAATTTTTTCTTAAGTTAAGACATTTGGGACAAGTTGAAAATTTTCAGGGGGGGGGGCAATAAATAAAACTGGGGGGGGGGGGGGGGGCAAAAAAAAAAAAGGGGGGGGGGGGGACTTGCACCAAAAGTATATAGGTAGCGCGGGCTCTGCTTTTAGGACATCTAGATATAAGATAAGAATATACACATTACACATGCTACATATATTGAGGAAACTTTTTTTTTCAAGTTATAATTTGCCATAGAATTATATTATGTTTTAAAATAATAAAGTTTACGTATGTGTGTGTGTATGCTAATTTATATTATAGGTACCTGGGGTGTTTTCATCGAGAGCAGGCTTGATGTGTGATTGAACCCAAGACCTTGAGTTATCGAATCCAGCATCTAACCAACCCTACTCACGTCCAGAAACAGAAATTATATTATATTGTATTGTATATTTATTTATTTAAAATAATTTGTAAAAAGTCTTTTTTTGGACAGATATATTTTGGTATTTCAATGTTTGCAGTTGTCATCCTACCCATGCAGTTGACCTAGAACCGATACAATTAGAGTATTTCTTTTTACATAATCTTTATTATTTATTATATATTTATTTTATTTTATTATGCTAGAGAAAGTGTAAGTATGCATACCGTGACTTGGCAAGAATAGTGCCGCCAAAAATTTCTAGTAGGGGTAGCAGAGATTCAATTCTAATAATATGTTTGACCTCTATTATTGTGTTAATGAATGTAAGTTAGGAGTGTAATATCTTTTTTCGAAAGAGTATACCTAAATGTACACCTGTTGAAAGTCCGGTCTGAGTCTTTCGGTCCTCAAAATATCCATACCAGGACTCCACTAGAGATTCTATAGATTCAACCAAACCAAATCAGACTATATCTACAGATCTAACCCTCTTGAACCACTAGAGCCGGTTTTAAACTCCTGAAGGGGACCCTGAAAAGTGGCTTCTCTTGAAGAATCTTTGAATTACCTTATCCCTCATTGCCACGTCACTATTTGGCACGTACTTACAATAGTAGCATATTAACATTTTTCTCACTGAGATCACTGATCTATGAGGACAGTAGTTTCATTTAAAGTCTGATTTGCGCAATGAGCTCATTATATTGGATATAGATGCTCGCATATTCCAAATATACAATATATAGGAAACAGTAGTTAGTTAGTAGTATTAACTAATAGGTTGAAGTGTCGATCAACGTTAAAATTCTGTTTCACCACATACACGTCCATAATGTATACAAAACATTTGAATGGTTGAACGTTAGGCAGCCTTCCTGAATATTGCTGAAGATTTCAATATCAAGAGAAAATTATTTTTAACTTATTTGTGCAACATTTGAACGTGAAGGATGGACAAGTGTTGGAATATACTACAATATTTTTTAGAAGTATTTTGCAGGAACCAGTAAATATACTATGCATGGCTTCAAAGAAAAATTTGAAAAATTTAGAGTTTAAATATAATAATCAACTTTTTGAAAGAAAGAAAGCGCAAAAAAACGTCAAAAATATTTGTTTTTAGTTGTAAAAGAATGTTATTTTACTACACTCGGCTGTTTTTAAATTATTAAAGAGTGGGACGCAATGAAAAATTGTATATATTAGTATTTTTATATACCCATGAAATTTTCTTTTTAGAAGCTGACGAATAAAGTAAATTTATGATTCTTTAATTTTGGATTTTTCTAAAAAGATCTTTACAATAATCAGAAAATTTCTTTCCTTATAATTCTTTCAATCGATATATAATAAATACCTTAATCCCATTTGAAACTATAGTTTTTACACTTTTTCCAAAAGCCGAGGCTTTTCCTTCACTTTTAATGGTTTTTGTTCTTTTTTTACTAGAGCGCTGCCGTTTAACTTGTACATCAAAATATTCTAAAATGAATCAAAAAAAGAAAAAGCCTCCCTCTCCCTCTGAATTAGTTTCTATTTTCTCTATTCTATTTCTTTTTTATAATATTTGAAAGCTTTTTTTGCTTATGAGTAGACTTTCCATACTACTTTTCTTGTACTCACTTCCAAACATTTTCGGGATTTAGTTTAAAAGGCAAGTATCATGGAAAATGTTTGCTCAGACTCATATGTAGTGGCAAATCGAAGCATAACTTTCAGTGCACTCTTTGCAACATCAGCATAGGACTCCTATCATGTTTTCCACCTCTTCAAACATTAACCAAATCAATAAACTGTTCTTGAATTAAGAAGTCTTTTGAGGCCAGATAACTAATGGAGATTATAAAGAGGTTTTTAATAAATTGTTAGTATTTTAAAATTTTTGTAGTTTAGGAAAATAAAGAGAAATTTCTTGGCTAAGATATGCTACACGGTGTTTTATGGGCTCAAGGACATCTACATTGATGAAAATCTTATTCTCATCAACAAATATGTTTGAAAATTGAGCAAAAGTTTTTTTGCCATAATTGCAGAGCTTCATCACAAAAGCTGACAATTTTTTAAGACAATGTTTACTGTGATCTCTTTTCCTTGCAGCGCAAGATTAGAACAATTCATAGATTCAAATATGTTGACTAAAAATGGTAGGAATATACAAAAACCTATATAAGAAAATTTTATATGCATGTCTAGTTTGCATTTAAGAAATTGCTGGATTTTTTTTCAATTGCTTTGAAACTTTTCTTTTAGAAAACGACCTCACGTTTGAGTGCAACAAGAGTTTTAAAAATTTTCGAGCCTGAAACATAGAGGGAGTTGAAGGCAGTGGATTTAACTAAATATATTTTTTTATTGACTCCATTGAAAAACATACGTAAACGCATCCCTTAAAAAATCTAATTCTGAATCAATAAGAATTAGTCTTTTAACGGTATCGTTTGGCAGGAACATTTTAACTATGTTAATAACTTTTACATTCAATATGATATCTTTGCAGCAATGTAATATTAGCTTAAAAATGTCTCCTATGTTGTAGGATTTTTTGACGAAAGCTTTTTTTTTGAAATTTAGAACGCCTTCAAACCACATTAATATTTTGAAAAATATTCCTATGTCATCAAACCTGGATTTGCGCCATCGTTCAGCCTGAAGTTTAAAATAGTCAGTAGTTTTGTTTACTAAACTCGAGTGCTTCATTTCCAGTGCAAGCTTAATTTATGGCGCTTTAGAAAAGTAGATGCGAACACAAAAGGCACGTAGGCTTTAATGCAGTAAAACCAAATTCCACTGATTGATCCGTTCTCGGTCTCCACAGAACTGCTTTGCGATCTTCTAGGCTACCGCGGACTCCAGTACCACTGAGATAGGAAGTAGTGATACAATTAGAATTACAAACAAGGTATTTTGACTTGATAAAGTCCCCTGGGATCGGAAATTTACAGTGCTATTATAAGGTCAAGCAATAATCGTGGTGTGTTCCTTGGACAAAAATTCTTTTATAATAAAGTTTAAAAATAATTTAAAAAGTTCGCCCCTCCCCCCACTAAATTTTGGAAATGTGCGCCTCTGGTCTAAACGTAGTGCGATGTCTCCTGTATGTGTGTGTCTGTTTTTGTTTGTGTGTATGACGTCGCATACAAAATACAGACTTCATTCATAAAGAACTAATTTTTATCTCTTTATTTCTATTAGATATTTATTTGTATGCCTTTTAGAATTTTGATTAAATTGGGCTATACACATTAAAAAAGGCCAAGCCTAGCTTATTTTTTACATTATTTTTCTCAATTTTACAGAACTTTCACGATGATATCAAAGATTTGGCTTCTTTTCCTGGCCCTCTCAATAAGTAAATTTATTTATTTTTATCTTGAATTTTCAAGCTAAAATGTTTTGATCTTTTGCCCTCTAAATAGAAATGAAACTCATAAAGACACGATCAGATCCTTTTGTCTGGAGCAGAGTAGAGCATTGCAATCGCCCTTTAATCACTCCGTCTCCAGTTTATACAATTCTATTGAATTCTCTTCACTACCTCTCATTTGGGAATTCTTGGTCCTCTCTATTTCTCAAGGCGGGGTATGTTGCATTTTTCTTTCGTTTCAGATACCAAATTTATTATAATTTTAATGCGAAATGGACTTTTTTATACAGTAAAATCTTGTTAACTCGGATTTCCCTTGACTTATAATGATACTACTTTGAGTTATCCAAAGTTCGAGTTAACGGAATTACAATAAATTTAAAAAAATCTAATTTGCATCTAATAATGACTAGTATTAAATTAAACAAAATATCAACTATTTTTGAAACAATACAAGCAAAACTCAAAAATAATAAAAATTTTATTTTTTAAAAAAAAAGTAGGAATCACTTAAAAAATAATCATCAATTAATTTCTGTTTTTTATTAAAATTACTTAACATGAATTGTTCAATTTTGTTTAAATAAAAAAATATTTCACTTTCATTTTTAAATAATTCACAGATGGCGATTCACAAATCAGGGGGGGGGGGGGTTGGTGACTGTACCTTGATCCATTGGTTGGGTGTAAGTGTTTTAATAAGAAGAGATATACAGGAAATTTCACAGATAAAAAAATCCATAACTTCAAGTTTGATTCAAGTGTTGAAACATAGATATTGACATCAGGCTCAGTTAAAATCACTTCTAGTTAAGTGAAGTTTTGCTTTACCGGACTTCGAATTAAAAACAGAATTTTATATAGGTAATATACAACTGGGACTAGGAACAAAATTTAGCTTCCAGTTATCAATAGTCTACTGTAATATTTTTATTGTTATAGTTAGTATAATATAAAAGCAAATTTCCTTCAATTTTAAATACCGCAATTTCCCACCTATAACACGCATTTTTTTCCAAAAAACCAGTTCTAAAAACATTCAACGTCTTATAACATACGACTTTTTTTTACATATTTTTAAAACCAATATTTTGTACAGTAAGCGTTGAGCCAAACGCTGAAAGAATAGCAAAAGCAATTTTTTTCATACAGATGTAAGAATTCTGCAGAGATGTCCATAATGCAAGAATAGCAGCAGTTGACTTTTCTAAATTTTCCTCTTCCAGATTTTTTCTTAGTTCAGCAAACTTAGATGTCCATAGTTCTGAAGATCTAAATTTAACTTGTTGCATTTCGAAATCATCAATATCCATCCAACTAAAAAGTTCGAGCTGAGTAATTTTTAGATTAACTATATCACGTTTGATGAGAAATGACAATAAGGATCCATGAATATGAAAGCCGTGACTTCACTCATCAAATTCTATTTTGAGTCCAGCAATGTAATCCTGGAGTTCTTCTACATTCACATCAAATTGTGTTAAATGATTTTTCACATTTCGAAAATACCTGAAAATTTTTGGTTTAAAGTCTCGGGTAAAAATATCGAGTTTCATTGTAAATGCTTTCCAATAACTGAAAAGATCGAGCACTGTTTGACCCTTCCTTGTAATTTAAGACTGAGTTCATTCAAATGTATGTTTATGCCTGTCAAAAACATCAATTTCAATAACCACTTTTCATCATTTAATTTGGCAAAATGTTTCTGTTTCTCATCAAGCAAAACTTTAATAGCATCAAGACAAAATTCATTTGGAACAGATAAGGTAAACTCACTTTAAAATTCAATGAAAAAATATAAATCAAATGGTGAAGTCTGAAAGTTTTAGGCCTATCTTGCTGATGATAGGCCTAGTCGAAACTTTTGTAAAAGTTTTCCATTATCAGTTTAACAAACTAATCCGTGATTAACTCGGATAATCTGATGTCAACATTAGAATGAGATTTCATCGCTTCTAGCAATAACTTAGAAGACAACAGGTAGTTGACAGCCGGGAAAAGGAAGGCTTTGGTTAACCCGATTAACTCTAAGTAAAGGAAAATACTATCTTGTGAGGTAAACTCAGTAGGAACTTGAGTACGGCACTTATTCTCTCATAACGGTCCAAAAATTACAAGAGCTGCACTGATCCAATTTCTCAAGAACCATGTCTATTATTGTGGGAGTAAACATTTTAACTCTCAATGATATATCATTGAAAACTCAATTACCTAACTATTTAGTTTATGTGTTTTCAAGAAAGCATATACCCATGTTTTGGGATAACTAATTTGTTCAGGATAAAATCATTTAAGATATTTTAATTAAGGTGAGGAATTTCTGCTGTCGCGTTTAGAAAGCGGTATGTATGTTACACTAGTTTTTTGTTCATTTAAATGCACAATTTAATATCTATCTTATACTTTTAGAACAAGCTTTTATTAAATGCCTTTTTCAAATAGGATTACTCTTTAAAAATCATACTAATAGTCATTGAGTTGAACGCGAAATCTTGAACACATGACTTTGGATGTCTATTTTTTTGGGAAATTTGATCGTTAAACTATTTTTAGAGTGCCATCGGAACAGATGTTGCTAAGCTATTACTTAAAAATAGCTATTACAACAACACATCCTACTACTCCTTCACACAACAACAGCCAAAAAATGCTGTTAAGTTCGAAACGAATGCCGTGTCTTCATTGTGTTCTGGTAAAAGATCTGACGACGTTGTCTACCTAGCTCCTTATTCTCTGAATAACAATAGCCAAGAATAGTTAGTGGATGAAGTTATTGTCTTACAGCAATGCCATTCAGGCAAAACTCTTGTCAGGAAAGAGAGCAATGAACAAATTGCGTATAAGATACGTCAACTTCTTCTTTTCGGACGCAAAAAGGTGAGTGATTATTTTACCTACCTTTTTTTAATTTTTCACCTGATAATAGTATTTATTACTATTGTCTATTATCTCTTTATAACAGCCTTTCAAAGAAAGAGTATTTAAATGCTAGGATAAAAGGAAATGCTTTTTCTTCGATTCGAAATTTAACTTTCCATTATTGAATTGATCAAAAATTATTATTTGAGGATACAAAAGTTATATCTACGATAATATCATCTGAATCATATATATTTTCTATATGTGGTAATTGATACCGTAGTCTCTCCTGGTTCGAGTTGAAGTTTAGTATACATCCGTGATTGGTTATAGTTTGTTAGTTATTTATTAGCTAGAGAATAGTATCAGTGATAGCCCTTCACTACGCTATTAACGTTGGAGCTTGGGCACATGCGATGTTTATTTCTTCAGAAATGGATTCTCGAACACAAAGTCTTGTTAAAGCAAGTTTTTTTCATCGCTTACTTTTTATTTCATATTCAACGTTGCAACTTTGCCCTACCTTTTCCCATTCACTGGTTCGCAAAAATAAAAAAATAGATCTTTACTATAATAAAGCAAATTTTTTACTATATGCTTACACGCCATTGTTAAAATTAGACAATAAAACTTGTTTTCATTCCAAGAAATTGTTCTTAACTTTTTACGAGTTTGTGAATTGCAAATATTGAACTTCATGGAATATTAGAAATTGTTTCTTCTTGTTTTTAAGATTCATTCATAACTTTGACAGTAGCGACCAGTGGACTCCGACCAGTTTTCCCATTCCTGTGGCTTATCATACTCAAAGTCTGTTCAGATAACTATGGTTAAAATTAGGAGTTGAAGAGAGTTTCTTAAAATGATAATTGTAAACATTTCATTTAGTTTCAATAGATAACTCTGACTGATTCATTTCTGTTCTTGTATCATATGATTTTATTTTCTACCTTTACTTATTTTGTCATTTTATATAATTGTTGTAAATGTGTCATTTTACATGCTCTTTATAAGCATACACTTATATATAAATATATAACAATTGTGTTTGTTACTTACATTAATATTTAATATACTGAATGATTATATACTATGGATACATAATCATACTTTGTTTACCTATTCTATCATGCCTTGATTCTCCATTTGAAATTTGAAATATTGGAACATTGTGTTTAAAGGGTTTCTCTATAAGCGGGCTTGTATTTAGCCTTTTGTGATTCCCTTCAACTTTTCGCTATGTGATTCGTTGTTAATAAACTATTTCTCTCTCTCTCATTGGGTACTCATCAGCATTTCTCACCGTTTTAATGCATGTACCATTGTGTTGGTATTCGGTAGACTCCTTTAGTTCGCAGTTGAGTTTTTTTTAACGATTATTATTTAAATTTAAACCCTTACTCAGAAGGTTTTGTTTTTGGGCCTTCTTTCTAAAACAAAAGTATGTATCTTTTTTAGGTTTTTGTCCTCACTAGACACAAGTGATCCATTGCTAACATTTTATCAAACGATGTCTCTGAATTCACCTACTGCAATCACTCTAAAACTTTACTTTTTTATGATGTATCTAAACTTTAATGTGTTTTATATGAAGAAACATTTTTAAACATCTTTTTCCGTTATTGTTTACTTTTCGAAAAAA
Organism: Nectonema munidae; assembly: GCA_030549495.1. NCBI lineage: Eukaryota > Metazoa > Nematomorpha > Nectonematoida > Nectonematidae > Nectonema > Nectonema munidae. The sequence goes on from JAUIRK010000923.1 coordinate 685,657, forward strand.
ATCTTCATTACCGAAATAACAAATTTGGTGTGATTCCATTATATATGTGTTGTAAAACGGCAAAGAAACGAGAAGGAAAAGAAACTAAGAAGGCTTTATTCAACAAAATACACCATCAGTAGTGAATAACTCAAAGAAGTAAGGTAAGGTGAAGACGAAACGTAATCTGAATAAGATCCCAATGTGAAAGATCTTAACAATATGTATGTAGTATACACATAGATTTTTGGCATATTCTCAATTTAATTTTTATTCATTGATGGTGTTAATCGTTTTGCAGAACTATAGCTACTATTCTAGCTTGTTATTATAAATTTATTCATAATTATATTTACTATATTACTGTTTTATTTTCGAAGTTTCTAAAAGAAATGATATATTCCATTTTATTCAGATATTTTAAATTTTTTTTAAAATATCGAACCTTATCGAGAAAATTAATGAAAAGTAGCGAAACTTTTTTTGACGTAACGAAAAGGAAAACGACTTAAATTTTTTAATTTAGCGATGAACATAATGAAGAACTTTTTGCTCAGTATAAGGATAACTATAACGGAGTTATTTTTAGTTATAACGATGCCAAGTCTATTTTATATCAATAAAAATTTGATTGATTTTAATCAATAATTAAAGGTATCAAAATTCATACTGAACAAAATAGAATTAAAAAGGGAAAAAATAAGCCATTTTGGAGAAATTTTTAGTTAAAATATGAATTAAGGTTTTCTTTGATATAATTGACAAATTGTACCAGTTTGCACAAAGTCGAAATAGAACTTAAAAATTATATATGTATGTGTTTGCGTGTCTTGATTTATTTTAAATTTTGTTTTAGTCCCCTTATAGTGAATTTGAAAGTGAATGGTGCTATCATCTTTCTATGATTTTATCAAATGCCAATTCAAATTTGGATTTTGATCGCAATATTATCGTAAATATAGGAAATACGCTGAGTAAGTGCTGTTTTCATACTTTTTTGCAGCTTTTAACTTTAACCAAAAATACTTCATTTAATGTTTTTCCATTAGCTTTCATCCATATCATGCCATTAGTGAATTTTTATCTGTTAGTGATCCCACATTTTTTCAGTCATAAATATGTACTACAAATTATAATTAAATGTTTTCATATATTCTTCGTAAATTTTTCAATGTCATAATAAATCTCTTATTGTTACAATCCTTCAACTTTTATTCTTTTTACAATAAAGATACTAAAGGAGTGAAGCAGGGATATCAAAGATACGGCCTGGCAGCTTCATATCGTCTGCCAAGAGTTTGATCGATTTCCATTTTTGCGCCCGCTATTACTGCTGAAGCATTAGAATTTTGTTATTTATTATTGACTAACTTATGCACTTTTACCTATGTCCCTATACTTTAGTATATAAACTTGTTAAAATAACATCATTATCAATGATATCTTTGTTTTATTTTATCTTAAATAAGGTATATGAAGTGCTCAGTAGTTTTAGCAAACTTTCATGATTCCCAGGCCCGTAGCTAGAACTTTTCAATTGGGAGGGCTGGAAAAAATTTTGGGGGGGCTAAATATTTTCACAAAAATTTTTTTGGTATTTATGGGTTATCTCTCCCCCATTCAAAAAATTTTTTTTAGTAAATTACAGAAAAAAAATTTAAAGTGGGAGGGAGATAACTAATAAGTACCAAATTTTTATATATGGTCTAAAAATAAACCATTTTTGAACCCTTTATTGATATCGAAATATATTAGGTTGGGAGGGGGGCTCTGAATCTGAGTTGGGGGGGGGGGCTTAGCCCCCTCCTGCCCTCGCTGGCTACGGGCCTGATGATTCCAAATTGTATTTTCATGTTCCGTCTCTTCTTAATAAGTATAGATACCGTTTACATTTTAGACTCTAGAGGCTATCTTTCTTCAGCTCATTTTTGCTATCTCATGGCGGAGCTGCCTTTTGGAAATTATTGTGACAAGTCTGCTAAAATAGTTCTTATATCCTCAAATCATTCGTAAGCCATTTTCTTCTTTTCAATGGCGTACGTGTGAGAAACACTCTGGCAAGTATTTTTTACCGTTTACAAAAAAAATTAAAATGTCAGGATCTATAATTTTGGACTTGTGAACAAAACATCTAATGAGATATAATAATTTTTATATATTTTAGGATTTATTAATTGTTTAAAGTATATATTTTTGTTTTTAGTCTATTCGTATTAATGAATATACATTGGAAAATAATGTATTCTTTAACAGGTCACTTTTGCTAATATAATGTCATGTTGAAAATTTGATTTTAATGTTTTGGAAAATTTTACTCAGTTTTTTTTTGGATATTTTATTTGAGTGTGCACTAAAAAGAAAATAATACTTCCTTCAGAAAATGTTTAGACTGTTGATTTATTTGACATTTGATTGTATTTTATCAACAGTGATTCGTGACCTAACAGTGAATAACTACTTTGATTGCATACTTTCTGATATGTTTTTCTTTTGTAGACTACCTTTCAATGCATTTGTCTCCCCTAAAATCATACAACTGACTGAGGTGTATGAATACACACGCATCTTGGCCAATAAGCCTCCAATTCTCTCCTTTCAAAAATACAAGTTTTTGTACGCCAGTTGGCTCGTTGATCGTGGCTTTATTCTCGAAGTAACACTCCCAAGCATGCATTCTTTACTTTATTTTTACGATGACGTGCCATTCAATTCCCGGTATCCAAAAGAAAAATCTAAATTTGTTATGATAATATCACAAGATCTTTATTACATCGACTCCTGAATCTTTTTCAACTTAAGTCAAAGAGAAAGTGGAGGGAATGGCTTTCGTTGAGGAAATGATATTGTCATCGAGTGACGTAGTCATGAATTTTTATTTGAAAAGGCCAAATGGGGTACTGCTTGGTGTGTTTATCAACAGGCTTGGTCTAAAATTAAAGTAACAAATGTAACTTATAACAACTCTACTCGATGTGCTTATGAGCTCTTTTATCTACTTGTCTTTCTTTTTCTTTGCTAACATTTCTGATTTTATCATGGTTTATGTTTCTTATTTTCGTTTCGCTTACGAAAAAGTACTTTTTCTTTACAAATTTGCTTTCTTATTACAACTAGAAGACTAATTTGTAAATTTTAATTTTTTTAATGCTTAGGCTCATACCTTAAGTCGAAAAGGGCCTGGCTCCAAATGCCCCATAGTCGTTATAGACTCGAAATACATTCCTTTTAATGAGTATTTGCCATACTATCTCAGTTTATTCCTCGTCTATATAATATTAATTACAATTATTTATTAATTAATCTTGGTTAGCTAGTTAACTATATTGGTTATTTAGTCCAGTTCTCTTTGGCAAATAGTTATCGAGACCAGAGGCGCATATCCGTGGAGGGGCAAAAATGTGTTTTCAGAGGGGGGGGGGGGGAGCAAAAATGAAATCTTGCAAAACGCCTCAGAAAAAAGTAATAGGGTGGAATAATATATCAAGCCGCGTAGACAGCTATGAGCCACTTTTGGTCGTACCCTTCCATTTAATATATGGGCCTCACCATCTAAAAAATTGAGATTTAGAAATTAAAAAATATAATATAAGAGCTATCTTTTGAAAAATTCCTATTTTAAAAATATAAATTAAAAAATACAGGGATACGATTAGTGCGTATCAATCAAATCGTTTATTATTGTGAGCAGATGTGCCTTTTACCTGTAAAAAGAAAGCAAATTTATAATTAAAAAATATTTGTAAAGTCGCGTATGAAAAATGAAAATAAGAAATATAGACCATGATAAAATCAGAAATGTGGACCAAGAAATGGAAAGAAGAGACAGATATAGGAGTTTGTGTGCACAAAGGGTACAGTTGTTACAAACTTCATTTATTACCTTTATTTCACTCAAAGCGTGTAAGTGAACAGGCACAGCAGTTCCCCATTTGGCCCACGTTTTGAGATCCAAGTAAATTACTACCAGTCAAACTATCTAGAATTGTTTTTAATTATGTATCTTTAACTGAAGGATGTAAAATCTGACAAACATTATTTAGTGTCAAAATTATATTGTTTTTGTTTATAGAAGTAGATGTATTTAAAAATCAAATAAATTTAACTCATTGGCCGCTAAACAAATGATAATAAGTTTTAAAAACGTAATTAGTATAAAAATTGAGTTTTACATTTAAATTATGCATTAATTTGAAAAAAAACGTTTTAATATCTTTAACAACGCTTCTTTCAAATACGGCTTTTCAGAATAATAAGAATTTTTTTAGAGTATTTAAAATAAAAAAAGAGGCTTTTTCAATTATTTAAAAGTATTTATAAAAAATTATTATTAAGTATTTATTTAAAAATCATAATTTTTCAAGGATTCTTAGTGGTTGGAAAAGTGACCATTCGCTACGAATGAGTTAAGTAAATGATTCTGCTTACGATTAAGAACAATAAGTTGTTCAAGTTATTGTCTCTATAAAAATCTAATACGCAGTAAAACCTCTATCGGACACCTCCTTTTTTCCGTAAATATGCAAAATAAGGAAAATGTATTTTGGTTAATATTTTTGTCTGATATATCATTTTTTAATCATTCATCTATTCAATAAAACACTTCTCTATTAAAGACATTAATCTCAGTCCCAAGCCTGTATAGAAGTTAAACTTTAAATCACTTTAATTGACAATACTCTCACTTTCTTTTTCATCTAAGCATATGCCAAGCTCAAATTATTAGCGGGCGAAATGCTGCTTCTCCTACAACCTGCAGAGCTTTCAAGTTTTGTTCTCCTTTGATTTAGGCCTTGCAGTACTGTGAAATGATTGCAGAAACTTTCATGGCGGGTTGTTTCATGAAAGAAGAAGGTTTTTGTGAAAAATACAAAGCTCACATCCTATTTTTACAAAACCAAGTTTACCAGATTCGTTTTTGCCAATTGTTTTTATGATGAATTATTTTTTTTGAATTTTATTTAGCTTTCTCTAAGACTCTTTTCACAAGCAACCTTCAAACCGAACCAAATGCCTGAGTGGCTTCTTAAGTTTTTAAAGTTTCTAAACTCAAATAAAATGAAAACAGTAAATTTTAGTGCAACTATTAAAGAAGTAAATTTTGCTCAAAAAAACTTCATAAATTTTCTTCATGTAACTTTCATAGTGTTTTGTTACAGCGTCCAGAACGGCGATTATTAATATGATATAAATTTAATGCTGAAGGTGGCCCATCAAATTGGTGAAGGCAAGTACAACGATAAAGTAAAGGTAATTTTTGGGCACAACGTTAAAGGCTTATAAATTCATGTAATTCATACTATTACAAGTCACTCATACTCAGTGGTAAACATATCACTGGTTACTACAACAAGAACTCTCCTCGCTCTGAAGATTTTGGTTTTTTATTTGAAAAAGCTGATTGTAAGCGAAAATTTATAATCCTTTAACGTTGTGCCCAATGAATTACCTTTACTTTATCGTTGTATTAATATGATATATGCAAAACATAGTGACTGCCCTTTTCAACCAGATGCCATTCCTCACATGGACTTAAAATTGTTTTTGACTCCAAAATAATACTAATTAAGAAAAGGATTTAAAATCTCCGCTTTAAATACAATGTTTTAAAATTATAATTTTTTTATATCTACGCAGAGATGAAAAACTTACAGAAATAAAAGAATCTTATAACAAAAAAATTCCTTTTTCTATCCCTGCGTAGGTAAAAAAAACCCTATGAAACAGAAGACAATTGATGTTTGAGTATTCATCGTTCGAGTTATTTTTGTAGTCTAAACATTGTAAATAGTTTTTTATGTCCTCATTTTGAACTTTTTGGAGTCCCTAAATTTTTATTATAGTTGTGTCCCCGTTTGACAATTGACACAATCGTATACTGAATTAAAAATCATAGAATTTTACGATGCACTCTCTCCCCTTTTGGCTTTTCATTTCCTTAAAATATCGAATTAATAAAATATTAAAGACTTATGATACAGTGTCCCGCCTTTAAAAGTACAAGCATGTATACACTCTTTGAATCGTTATGACTATAGAGTTTCTTATTTCTCGATAAAATAATTGTGTCAAGAAATGAGAAAACAGATTGAGAATTCTCGCGACTCAAGAAAGTAAAATGAAAGTTATAACCCCCATGCGTAAAAAAGTAAAACTAATCCTTATTCAAAAATAACTTTTCCAAAAAGCTGAAGCGTTTGATGAGTCAACAGTGTTTGACTTCTTTGAACAGGTCTAGTTTTAGCCCATCTTTTTATTGCTATGCGTTTAGTAATAACTAAATTAACCAAGATCTTCCTCTTTTCCCTTGATACCAATACTGCCCAATTCCATGGACGATAGTGGAAGCAGTATTGACTCTTTCAAATCAGCACAACCAATTGAAAAGTCCACTCCCAATAATTCTTCATTCCTTGAAGATAGCATCAATTCATCCTATGACAGTTCTGAAATGATGGATAAAAAATCGGTAAGTGGCCTAATGTCTGTCATCGTGCTAACGACTTAATTATTGCTAGTTGCGTTATGAGTTACATGTATTGCTTTAGAAGAATGAGAACTTTTGCTAATTATATAGGCAATAGAAAAACATTTGAAACTAAGTGCTATTAATCTCCCTCTGCCTTTTCACTTATTCATTTACATGTTTTCCTAATCTGATAATAATAATAATAAAAGGGCGTCACTATTCACTTCATAGATCGATGGTCCATTCTTTCTATTTACGCTTACATTTCTAATACCTATATTTGTATTTAATTTTTCGTAATATTCTCAAGCATTTAAAATGGGGTGCCCTGACATTTCGTCCTGATAGGATTCGTCGAATGGATATTTCAATTTCTTAATTAACCGAAATTATTACTTTCAGCACTAAAAAGTTTGCAATCATTCGATTTATTTCTAATAAATTTTCTGATTAGATCAGGTAGATCAAACTATCATAATACATTTTGAAATTTAATACTGAGATGTTTAGTTTCACATTTTTTTTTCAAAATATCTCAACAAATTTTATAAACATTTTTAGAAACCGAAGACATGGTGTTTAGTAGTGTTTTATTTTATTACTTTCATTATTTGAAAAATGGGCATTTTTCTACCCATATACATTTTTTAACAAAGTGTACTATACAAACACTTAATAGTAAATTCTTTTTCATTTACTTAGTTCATTATATACACTCTTTTTATATAAGAAGTGAAAACTTATCCACCCTTCAAGTTGAAAAAACTACGACTACTCAAAGACACATGCATGATTAACAAATATTTTCCAATAATTGTTTCTTTTCTCCATTGCTTATAATCCAAGTAGAAAATGTGGGTGATCGTGAAAGAATTACATCGAGTAATACACATGTTTTATTCTTTTACTATTTAAGGGAAAAAAATTGGATATATCGGTGGCTACCGTTACTTCTAGACCTTAGCACAGATGGATCTTTATGGTATTCTATTAAGCATACATTTTTTGGAGATGATCCATCAGTGGGAAGACAATCCTCCCACAAAGTTGACATCATAACAAATCATTGAATGTAGTAAAAGGTATAAATTTGAATTTTTGGTAATAAACTTTGTAACATCGTCTCCCCGAATAAGGCACATCAAATCTTACATCTAGCAAAATATGAACAAAAAGTTGAACCTTTTCTCCCTAATCATTTTTATCAAAGCATGCACATAGAAACCATTGTAGTATACAGGTTCGGATTGACAAACAAGTTGTGTATGCGCGTCCAACCTCATACGTCATGAGATTCCATATACAATATACATACATAAACATTACAAATGTTGTTAACCGCAATTTCAAAGTTAAAAGTTTTGAAATTTTGTGTAGAATTTTAAAATGATTCTTTCAATATGTATCTAAGGTATTGTTTGAAAATTTTTATTTTAAGTTTGTCTTTCCAATATTTACCCTTTTTAGATTTAAATATATATAATAAGGTCTGGCAAGTTGTATCTTCATAGGTCTTACCAGACCTCTGATATATGCATTTCCTAACATTACCATTATTTCTTTTAAGCTTTCCACAGACAAGGATCAATATGATTTGTCTTTGGTTCAGTGGCTTATTCAATAGAGGCAAGAAGGGCAAAAATAAAATGCTTCTCCCAAACGACTCCAAAAAAAGTGTAAAATCTGTTTTTCCTTTGCCCTGTTTCCGCCAAATGAATTTTATCATCATTTCGTTATGATATCGATCATTTAATTATCTGCTTGAAAGCCCATATTATAGTCTCAATTTTTCTCTTTATTTATTAGATTAGTGGACAGTTATATTTCCAACTTGTTAAGGAAAATATTATTTTTAAATGAAAAAAGTTAAGTAATATATATATAATAACACGATATGCTATATATCCTTATATCAGAGGCCCAAGCAAAGGTGGGTAGAGAAGGGGCATCAAGAACATATTTAAATGCCATTATAAAATATCTCCTATTTGCACGTATGAGAACTTGGTCTTTTCAGCTAACCAGGGTGGATGAATTGTCTGTAGCAACGTCTCCATCTTTTTTTCAATTGTCTTTCCTCAATCTTGCTCTTTTGTTTAATTTTTTTGCATCCATCCTCTCAAGATGACCCAGCCATCTCAATCGATTTTCTTCCAAGTGTCTTTCTATGTCTTCAATCTCAGCCATCTTTCTTAACACAGCGTTTCTTGTCCTTGTGTGTCTTGCCACACATCATCGGTATTTAGCAGATTACATTTCTTACTCAGGCTTTGTGCAATCTTCTCTTCAATTTTAGAGACAGTGTTCTCTCAAAAAGTACGCCCGATACCTTATTAAAATTTTCCCAATCAGCTCGTGTTCTTGCTTTAACAGCTCTCTATCAAAAATATAATACTTAGCATTTTATTACATCGTGCATCATTATCATTACATGAGAGTAGGCAAGCTTCACATACTCATTAAATCAACCATATCTTTCAATAGAAATCGTTTGGGCTTTGCCTTCCCATCCCCATCCCTGTTCAAAAGATTGGGATTGCGTACTTTCCTAATGGAGAATATTTCACGGAGCGTAAAAGATGCTGTTAAATCCATTATAATTTTAGAACTAGGAAGATAATGTGTGGAGTTGACTATGGATGAACCAGAAACCACTAATTCGGACATCCTGATTCACCATTACTGCTTAAATAGAATTATGACATCATTTATTGAAAATTATGAAAGTATTTGCTAAGATTATTTAAAAAAAGAAAAGACAAATGTCTGATAAAATGGTCTAGACTTCGTAAAAGTGCCTGGAGAAAAAATTAGAGAACCCGTTAAAACTTTCCACTTAAAAATGTTAATTGTAACATAGATAGGAATATACTGAAGGCCGGTTAGTATGTTTTAAGTCAAGGCTTACACTCAATTAGTCCTAACTTGAGGCATAGGCGGGGCGAGCCACTCGCGTGGGTTTTCGAGACCCGTGCAAAATTTGCGGGTATGGGTCATTTGATTAAAACATACTAGTGGGCGGGATGGGAGTAGATTCAATATAAGTACTGCGGGTATTTGAGAATTAATTCTTAAAAAATCGCATAATTTATAAGAGTTTATGGCTCATATCTCATTGTATAGACTATAAAGTGTCACATCAGTAAGTAAATCACACACACTGGCACTTTTCATCATCCAAGCTTAGATAAAGTATATATTTATTGCATATATACAATACATTATATTGAAGAAATTTTCCTACACTTTCTGTTGTTGAGCGCAGAGTGCGAAGTAAGGGGGATTCGTAGGGGGTGGGGGGGCTCATTTTCTCGTGATTATTCTACATTGACTTAACTTTATATTTGTAGGCGAAAAATCACATGTCCCAAGTATTTAATTGAAGCAATTTTACTTTCTCTACGAATCTCTTTTATATTTGTTTATGCAAGTTTTTAGTAAAAAGGTACCTGTTAAAATGACTGAATATATAGCATTTTTGATCAAGCTTTTCTCCCGTATAGAATACATCTGCTAAGGGGAAAAACAGGAATGTTCTCTGTGAGTATTTTTCTCGAAGATGGATATGCTTTTTCAGTTCAAATAAGTTTTTTTTTGAACTCATGGATTACACTAATAACGAGATAGTGTGACCTAGGGGCTAACACACAACAACCACATCAATAATAATGGGATAGCCGTATCAAAATGTTCACATGCATTAATTTGATGGAATTTAATATTTATCACCTTTCCTCTTTAAATGGAGAACAAATGAAAATAGAATAAATATTTCTATTTTATTTTTAAAAGCATTCATTTGTTTTTGACTGAAATAAAATATCTCTACTTCCGTCTAACACATTTATTCATGTGTGCAACGAACTGTTTCTCGAAACATCTCTATACTTCCCTTTCTCATTTATTAGTCTTATAAAAATATCGATGTAGTTTTTTTCCATGAATTTGTTTTATAAAACGAATGCCTATGTTTTTTACAGTATATATAAATATCCGATTCATATTGTGTATGTGTGTGTTCGTTTTGTCGAATAAAATGTCAGAGCGATTTGAATGCAGTGCCTTCACCTTGCAATCTCTACTTTACAGATCGTCTATGATGAAATAAACAAAAAGTGGATCAATTTGAATCCCAAAGAAGAAGACGCTCCTATCCCCGCACCGCCTCCATTCCTGAGCAGGAGTCACAGCAACGGGCCTATCTCCTACCCATTTTCCCAGTTTGCCCTTTCCCCGACGAACCGCACTTACCTACATACACCACCCTCTTTCCAAATCAACTTGGACAACTCCACTCCAAATAATATCGTGAACAATTCACACACTTCTAAAGCACCGATAGAGGCGCGTAGCAGCGCCACCAATTTCAACTCTTCTCCATACTCCGGTAACGCATAATGTATTCTGCTTCGCGTATCTTCTATTTAATTTTCCTTTTGCTTTGCATTCTTAGGTCCAAGATATGTGAATTTGTTAGATGCGAGTGATAGGAAAGCCTCTCCCAGTGTTGCTAATCCACTTTTGAACTGGCTTCCATAATCTTAAATTTTTAGTTATTTATTTATTCAAAATTCATAATATACACCCTGCCCTAATGTCTCTTAAAGTTTTCTGTCATCTTAGCCTTCCTCAATCCGCTCCAATATCTTTCTTTTTTATTTTGCAAAAGTTAAATATTTTCTCCTTTTTCCTGCACTCAAATACAATAGATACATATATATATTTATTTATTTACCTGTGTGGGGTATCTTAAAATTTTCACAAACACTTTCACATCATCCTGATTAATTTGAACTTTTATTTTTATCAAAACCAGTTAAATAAAATTTTATTTTAGTTTCTTAGTAATCTGTAACAAATCATCAAAAGTTTATTCTCCCCATATTCCTCAAAATCCTTGCATCAATTTACTTGCTATGAAAGAGAGCGTTTGGTCATTTCGCTTTAAGTGGAGAACCAATTGGTCAATTCAAATCTGTAACGCATATAAGAAGAGCATTGTGCAATAAAAAGTAAACTTCTGTTACAATCTGAAGTTGATTTCTCTCTAAAGTTTTTTTACTCAACATATGTGCTCCAAAAAGGATTGAACGCATATTGTTTTAAAGCATTGGTTCCCAAACTGTGGGCTATGGCCTCCTGGGGGCCATACAGCAAAATTTAAGGGACCATAATCTGAGGCTATGGATAAATAAAACCAGAGGAATATGACCTACTGTGCTTTAAGTGAAACAAAACCAAGAAGCTTGTCGATAATCTGCAACATCACACTGAGTAGAATTGTTTCCAAACTAGAGCACTTAATTGTTACAATGTTATCAAATTTGTAAGATTCAAGGATTAAATCACAGCGTAGGATTAATAAACTTTTTCCATCCAATGCATTTTCTATGTTTCCTTCTTTCATTAATCTTATAATTATAATTTTTAGGTACTAGTAGACAGTCACGGTGTTCATCGGCTATGATTGTTGTGGGACCAAGACAAGGATCATGTATGAAAAGCGGGTAACAACCAGAAAAGTTTGGGAACCACTCATCTATTTAACCAAGTTGAGAGTTTCTAATCCTCCTCAGACTTATCTCTATTATAGATAACACCAGTCGGGATAGTAGAAAATTACGATCCAGTTGTTTTTGCTGTTGTGTTATTTTCTTCAGGTTTTTACGAAAGTTTGATGATTGGCAATAGCGATCACTGTTTCTTCATCAATTTCGTGGATTATAGCATCTTGGGGTCGCAGTCGTCAATTACTCATTAAATATTCTTTGTCATTTGCATTAACTCGACTAGGCGATCTATTGTTGGCCCAGGTACTTCATCAGGTTCCTATTCTTATGTTATTTCATTCGTCTTCTCCAACAAATCATCAATATTCATGAGAGCAGCATGTTCGTCAATCAGAGCTTCAAATTCTTCATCAGTTGGATCATGAAAGCGCACTTGAAGAATTGGCCAATCGCATGTGCGTGTTTATGGCTGAATTTTGAAAACGTGGACGACACATTACAACCGAATTTCAAATGATATAGCTAGATTTTATTTCCTATAATTATCCATAATTATGAGAATTTTGAATGGGAGGTGAAAGAATTCCTTCCGATCGACCTTTCTTCTGACAAATAATTCGTAATACGGACTTATTGGACATCCATGGCGCAGATAGTGTGTTATTTTTATTTCTAAGAACCCTAGTGTTGGGCGATTCAAAATCTTTTACACAATATATTCTGCAATTTATCAATAATTTTTGGGAAAAAAAGATATTTATATTGATTTTTAAAATTAAACATTTTTTTGGAATTAAGAACACTAACCCTTACGATGCAAATTTTGCAGTAACAACCCTAATCAAATGAATGAATCTTTGTAAGAAACTATTTCCATTGACTTGATAGGACTTCATGCAATTCCTTTATACTTTGCATGCACTTTAAAAGAGGGAAACAATTTTGCACTGTTGCTCAGGGAAAATTGTGCAAACGCCTTATTTGCAAAAGCTGCTTTACAACACCTCCCCACTAAGCTTCTGGTTCACCCGGAAGGCGAATACCGGGGAGGGGGGATTCCCTTGTTCTTCCGCGAAGATCAGCGTATTCTTTTGGGCTCTTGTGTTGCGTCGGCTTCAGATGGTAACTAATCATGCAGCTTCGGATCAGATTTGCCTGGCATTTCATGAGCAGGTGCGTCTTCGGTTGAAGAGACGTCCAATCACGGTTCGGCGTCCCCGGAGCAACATAGCACTCTAGCGGCGCAAATAAATTAACCCTTCTTTGATTTTATATGTATAATATACATAGCAAAAAATGTATTAAAATATATAGAAAATTTCTTTGCATGGATGTACATAGGAATGTATTAAAATATATAGAAAATTTCTTTGCATGGATGTACATAGGAGGCATTAGAAAAAAAATTAGTTAAGATGAATCTATATAGCAAGTATAGAGAAATTTTGTTAACATCAATGTACATAGCAAGTACAGAAAAATCCATTAAATTGTATAGATAGTTTTCTTTTCGTGGATGTACATAAAAAGTATAGGAAAAGTTGTGAAAAATAGAGTATCTACGTATTCAATGTACGCCTGTACATAGGATAACTTTCATTGTTAAGTATAGAAATTTAGTTAACATGGATGTACGAATGTATATAGGAAGTATAGAAAAGTTGTGTAATAAAGAGTATTAGTTTATGTACACGATTAATCTACGTATTCAATGTGCACGTGTACATAGGAAAATTTTCATTGTTAAGTATAGAAATTTAGTTAACATGGATGTACGAATGTATATAGGAAGTATACAAAAGTTGTGTAATAAAGAGTATTAGTTTATGTACACGATTAATCTACGTATTCAATGTACACGTGTACATAGGAAAATTTTCATTGTTAAGTATAGAAATTTAGTTAACATGGATGTATGAATGTATATAGGAAGTATAGAAAAGTTGTGTAATAAAGAGTATTAGTTTATGTACACGATTAATCTACGTTTTCAATGTACACGTGTACATAGGAAAATTTTCATTGTTAAGTATAGAAATTTAGTTAACATGGATGTACGAATATATATAGGAAGTATAGAAAAGTTGTGTAATAAAGAGTATTAGTTTATGTACACGATTAATCTACGTATTCAATGTACACGTGTACATAGGAAAATTTTCATTGTTAAGTATAGAAATTTAGTTAACATGGATGTACGAATGTATATAGGAAGTATAGAAAAGTTGTGTAATAAAGAGTATTAGTTTATGTACACGATTAATCTACGTATTCAATGTACACGTGTACATAGGAAAATTTTCATTGTTAAGTATAGAAATTTAGTTAACATGGATGTACGAATGTATATAGGAAGTATAGAAAAGTTGTGTAATAAAGAGTATTAGTTTATGTACACGATTAATCTACGTATTCAATGTACACGTGTACATAGGAAAATTTTCATTGTTAAGTATAGAAATTTAGTTAACATGGATGTACGAATGTATATAGGAAGTATAGAAAAGTTGTGTAATAAAGAGTATTAGTTTATGTACACGATTAATCTACGTATTCAATGTACACGTGTACATAGGATAACTTTCATTGTAAGGTATAGAAATTGAGTTAACATGGATGTACATAGGATTATAGGAAAAGTTGTGTAAGATAGAGTATTAATCTACGTATTCAATGTACGCGTGTACATAGGAAAATTTTCATTGTTAAGTATAGAAATTTAGTAAGCGTTGCATTTGACTACCTTCGTCACTTTTCCTTGGAGGCCATCCTTCGCGTGTACACGCATGATCGTAGAAATGACTGGGTCTTTTGCTGATTCGGGTTGAAAGGCGTTGCTGGGTTCCACTCGTCGATGGATGTCTTCAACCGCGCAAACCATCTCGATATCGTCTTTACTTTCCTCACCATCAAAAATTGGGTCGTTGAACGCAGGCAGGCGAGTCAAAGTATCAGCATTGGATGATCCCTGGTTCTCTGATATTCAATGTCGTAGTCAAACTGATTCAACATCATAGCCCACCGAGCAAGACTTTTTGCAGCGAGGGTGGGGGTAGCTTTTCCTAGTCCAAACATCGCAATGCAAGGTCGATGGTCCGTGACCAAGGTGAACTTCCGTCCGTAGATGTACTGGTAGAATTTCTTCAATCCCAAGACGATGGCAAGGGCCTCTTTCTGAATTCGGCTGTAATTCTTCTGAGTTTCAGTAAGAATTTTGGAAACGTTGGAGATTGGGCGTTCGCTTCCGTCTTGTTAACGATTGAATAGAACAGCTCCGATTCGACGCTGGATGCATCACAGGAAATTCCGACAGGTAGTGCTGGATTGTAATGGACAAACACATTCTCCGACGACAGAAACTCCTTCGATTTAAGATATGCGTCTTCCTGTTCTTGAATCCAGTCCCAAGGTTTGGACTTCTTGGTTAGGCGGTATAGAGCTTCCAAAGATTTGGAGTAGTTTTGAGGCATGAACTTGGAGTAGAACAGGAGAGATCCTAGATAGGATTTCAGAGTAAAAATGTTTGTTGGGCGAGGCATCTTTAAGACAGCGTTAACCTTGTGTCTTTTGGCGATTCCTTCGGATAGCCTTCTTGATTGGAACCGCTGGCGTACCGTAGTAGTAGGAGCACTTTTGCAGAGGGAAAATTGTGCAAACGCCTTATTTGCATAAGCTATTTGCTTTACAACAATGATCTTTTGAATTTCTGTATTTTTCCAAAATAAAAATATTAAATATAATAAAAAATAGAGTTAACATCATGGTGAATGTAATTAAAAAGTTCCATTAGTATCCAAAATAAGTAAAAATAGAAATGTATCTATTTGAAGATTTTGTTTAATTTCTCAATATTTGAAAATATTGATTTACCATTAATAGAGTTAAAATCACTTAAAAAAAGCTAAATAAGTAGAATTTGAAAATGAATTCGAAGATCGTTACATATTTTACGTTAAATCAAAATTATTTAACAAAGTGTAAAAAAGAAAATAATTAACTTATTACAATATAACTCATTTTAATTAAATATTTCAATTTAAAAATTCAAATGAAAAATTAATTTCTACAATAGAAAAGTTTTAGCAATTTTTGAATGAATTGGGGAAAACGTGATCTATAAAACGGCCAAAAAAATGCTTGTATGATCAAAAATATTATATAAACATTTATATTTAATTACTTTAGAGCTTTTCAAAGATATAAATAAATATCAAGTAATATAAATAAACACTAACTTATGTTTTGCAAATCAATTCGAAAATATCTCAATGAAATTTTTTAGCGCCAAAACCGATCTTGTTTGAATTGAATTTTGATGAGTTGGAATAAATTGTTTACGATATTTGGAGTGAAAATGGTTTGAAGATAGAATTTTTTTAGTTTGAAATTATGTAAGAGGGTGTATAGATA
Organism: Nectonema munidae; assembly: GCA_030549495.1. Lineage (NCBI taxonomy): Eukaryota > Metazoa > Nematomorpha > Nectonematoida > Nectonematidae > Nectonema > Nectonema munidae. The sequence goes on from JAUIRK010000923.1 coordinate 702,022, forward strand.
AATTTTTAAATGTACTGTATATTTGAGTTGTGTCAGCAGAATACGTGAAAGTGTTTATACAGGTTGGTTTATTCTTTTTATTTCATATTTACTTGGAAAGTGTTGGAATAATATCAATTAACAAGTGCGAGTTGCAATGAATAGATCATAGAGATAAGGTGATAATTAAGTCACAAATAATCTAGCAAAAGAAGAATAGACACTTCATGGTGTAATAAACAGGTGTTAGCGTTGTCTCATTCATTGCAAAGAAGTGTCCTATCGAGGGTTTATAATCAGCATAATAGAAAATAAAATAGTTCATCATAAATTTTAGGACTCATAAAACCTCGCAATATTCATATGCGCCAATGTTTCCCAACTCGTTTCTGGTCGTGGACCATTTTCTAAAAAGCAAAAATGGTATGGACCAGCATTATTTTTGTGGGAAAAACTTATTATGATCCATACTAAGAATTCATTAAAATTTTTTTATAAAATCAAAAAAAATTAGATAAATGTAACAAATCAGTAAAATTTCATTTTGCGCTTTTGCTGTAACCACGCTTCTGAAATCTTTATTCTTTGACCGAAGCTGAAGGAGTTATAGATAAAGCCTTACTCTTTTCGCCCGAAAAAAAGTAAATTTTATTATACAAAATAAATTTAAAATTTCACTATACTTTTCGCTTTTGAAAAATTTTTCGTGGACCAGCAAAGAATTGTCTTATGGACCAGCAGTGGTCCATTGACCAGCAGTTGGGAAACATTGAGCCTAAGGCGTAATAATAGCAAAACTTGCAATATTTGGATGCTATACGTTTTGAGGCCACTTATTGCATAAAAGTAAATATAAAATTTCTTTCTTCGATCTATTATTATAATCAGTTAAGTTGATTCCTCATTTTATTTTATATCATTTCCTATATATATACTTAAATTTAAAAATCTATTTTCAACACAAATCAAAATGTCTATTGTATGATAATATAATAAACACTTAATTTCTTTAAATATACATCCTTTTTAAAAGGTTATGTATATTATATCATATACTATAGAGATTTAAAATAAAAATGTGAAAAATATGTTTTTTCTCCCATAAAATATATGAAATTTTTGGAATATCGTAGTCGTAACCACAAACTCAAACTTCTGATTTTTATAATAATGGAGTTAAAACAAACTAAGAAATGACATTTATAGAACCTGGGAACAAAATATGTATTACACTGTGAAAACAAGTTTATTTTATCTTATTTATGACCGACGAGTGTCGTTTCAGGTGTTCATCCTAATATCTGGAAGTTAATTTTAGTATGAAAAAAAGAAGAGAGCCTTTTTGTTTTAATACATTTTTATGAGTATATTGCTTGTTTACCAATTTTTTGTGTCATTTTTTTAATAAATATTGTTTCTATATCAAGACTTTACTTTACATGTTTCGTTTTTTATATTTAATGCTGTTATTGACATTGTTTTTGAATAAATGAACGCCCATCTGGATAAATACGCCAATCTGGAGAGTCTTTTCATCTACAATTTCGAAAAGAAAAGTTTTTTTCCCAAGTATAATGTGATTACTCCTTCGTTTAAGCTCTCGAACTGCAAACCATTAATCGATTACAAGATGTCTGAGTTTTACCACTCCAATTTGGACATCTTCTCTACTGGAATGCTTTTGTTGTAACAAATAGATATAACATTATTTTTACTCTTGCTAATAGTTCATGCCCTCTTCATTTTTTACGATTTGCACTATACTTGTAACCTTGTATTTCTTATCTCTGCCTTGCAAGCTGTCACTTCCTTTTTTGCTTTATATTTATCGTGCATTTGTAGTTTATTCCAAATATTCAATGTTCAATAAAAAAAATTGATTATTTACCTACAAAATAAATTTACAACGGATATGTTCTAAAAAATGTACCAGAAGCTCATTTATTTCTTCATTAATAAGTTGGAATTAAACATTGCCCGAATCAACAATACTGGAAATCAACTAGCCAAAAGTCAAAATACCCGAAATCTAATAAACGGAATCAAAAAATCAGGTTTTCATCATTACAAGCATCGTGGTGTCCTTTCATTCTAATCGTTTCTCTTCACATTATGCAAATCTTTGTGAAATTAATGAATCTTTTTTTAATATATACAGCCTCATACATTTACGTGATTTTAAAAATGAAGTTAAAGAAAGTCTGACCTCAAACAATTAATCAAGACTGGAAATGTCAAAATTGACGTTAATGCAGAGAATACATGTACACTTTTAAAATTTTCATAAAAATTAGATTGAAATTTAGGACCTTTATTTCAATGAACTTTGTTAAAATATGACCTTTGTCAAAATTCCATTTACTTAGTATCATCAAAAAATATATATAAGAAAAGAAGATTTTATATAATTAACACAAAAAATTAAAAATCTTACCACATTTCAGTTCCTTGGCAATGAAGTTGAATATCTTTTCTTATATTTGCATCGCTCTTTGTTTTTTTTCTCATCATCAAATCAGTAAGATTTTGACATTTTTTGGCGAATGTTTTTTAAGTTGTAAAATTCATATATCTATGAAAATTTATTGAGTACTCATTATTATTATTAATTCATTCGAAAAGCTATCATTAAAAGATTAAGCAATATCTAATTGTTTTTTTTTACTTTTTGGCATCAATATTTAAACTTAGACTCGCACATGATGTTGATTTGATTCATTTTAGATCAGTTAGTTTTCACATAAATGCTTGAATCTGTAGATTTTACTAGGTAAAATTTTTGTTATCGTAAAACATGTAAAATATGATAAACTCTCTCAATTCATTGAAGCGAAATTTGTACGAAGTAAGTAATTATCTTGTATTTTAACTAATTTAGTTAGATGTTCATTTTATTTATGTAAAAAAGGTATTGTAAAATTAATATTTCCAAGATGGGATAATAGTGTAGTGCTTGCGCGTGAAATGGAGTTTTCACTAGATCTGGGAACCAAAGTAAGGCGAGCTTCATCGAGATCTTCAGCCAGAAAGAAAAAGTTGAAAACAAAAAATAAATTAAACTAAGATAATATGCATCTTAATTATTCTTTTTTTTAGTTCTAATTTATCTTTTTTCAATTTGAATTCGTCTTTTTTAAGTTCAAAACGCTCTTTCTAGATTACAAAATAAAATTGAAAAAAGACAATTTAGAAGTAAAAATAGTATATACATATATATATATATCGAGTAAAAAAGTAGAGTTTGAGATCTTTACAAGCAATAATGTGAAAAAGAGTAAAGGTAAAGGCACCGTGGGCTTGTATCGAAGAATAAGAAAGTAGGCTTGATGCGGGATCGAACCCAAGACTTTGAGTTATCGAAACCCAGTACCTAACCAACCTTACTCACGCTCCCACAGTAGTTTCAGGAGTACAGTAGTTAGATCAATAAATTAGTAAAAAATATGTTATTAGAAATCAATTTGTAAGTCACTAACTACAATGTACATATTAGCTTGTGTGTTTTGATGTAGATAGAATATTAGTTGTGTGTTATATAGTTTATATTGGTAATGTAGAAAAAATGGAAAATTGGTGTGTATGAATGATAATAATAGCCAAATATACTTTTGAGAGAACAAAAAGACTAATTAAGTTTTTGAAATAGCTAGAACTTTTTTATAATAGAAATAGCAAATTTTTTTTATTTGTAATACTTGGAAAAATCAAATGGGGTGGTATATGATGTATTGACTTATATGCCTTAGAGATTATTGGGCAAAAAATCGAGTTTTTGGGGAGAATGGATATATGAAGGAGTTGGCCTATTCTTGTTAGGTAATTGTGAATATGGCTGCTTCAATTAAAAAAAAATAGTACCCTAGAAAAGAATGTGAGCATATTGATTATTTGATAAATATTGAGATCCCAGAATGTGCAAGTATTTTTAAATTGATAAATTTGAAAAACGTTGCTTCAAGATTCTACAATCGATCAAGAGATGCGCATTTAAATTATCCCCATATGAGATTCGAATAGCGAAGAGTATTACAAAATTGATATGGAAGGACCAAGACAGATTTTTAGGAAAAGTTTGTTAGTTGAGAGATGTTACTCAAGTAAAAAGCGTGTTTCAAATACAAATTGAAGATAAAATCTCGGTATGCCATTTGGAACAAAAAGTAATTGCATTTAAGAATAAGATCAAACCATTGAGAAACCAAATTCAAATTGTCTCTAATCTTAGTAAGTTCACCAGTGTCATAGATTCAAAAAAGTAAATTAACAAGGTCTGCGTAGAGAAGAGGAAGAGGAGATACAGGAACAACACCTTTTATTTTGAAATTTATTTTTATTTATATATATGATAAATAAGAAAGGACCTAGAATGGATCTTTGAGGAACGCCACAAATGATTGGTTTCCATTGACAGTGATTGGCATCATTAGAGACAAAAATTTCGAAAAGTTAAAAATTTTGATCCAGCAAGGAATGAACTATGAAGTCATGAACACCTATAGTTTATAAAGTTTATCCAGATATAATGTATGATTAATCGAATTGAATGCTCTTACATAATCCAAAAAAGTGAGATGGAGTATTCGGAAAAAAAATTGGTTATGCAATGGAGTATGTAGGGAAGATAGAAGGTGCATTTTGTGAGCATAGAGCGTATTTTTGAGCTGATGAATTTCATCTTATCTCTTACTTAGACTCTCGTTTTTTGAAAGAAGAGATTTTCACCTTGAAATCGTTTTTACTAAATGTCTCAGTACAAAAATTTGGCTCGTTAGGAATCAATAAAAGAAAAGTTAGAATCTTGGGCATTTGTCCTACTAAAATATAAGTGGTTAGCAGGGAAACAAGAGTGAGAAGTTGGCTTTGAGTTGCAGAGTTTCTTAATGGTATTTCAGATATTGCCGTTATTAGAAGATATTTGATTTAAAATTTTTGGCTGGAAATATTTGCATTTTGTAAAATTTCAAAATTGAATGTAGCAGTTTTGTTTTCTGAGAATGGCTGCATCAAATTTTTTTACAAAGTATCTCTTTTCCTCTTTGATATTTAAGAAGGAGATATAAGAATCAATTACATTTTACCAAACACACTATTTAATTTATCTAAATTATTGTAATATTATAAATTAATATCTACCTATTTGTCTATATATATATATATTATATATATTTTTATGTTCATATTTACATGATTTTTCATTCGATCTACATTTCATATCAACCATCATACCAACACAATTTGTAACTTATTTAACTTCATGTTTCCTACATTTAATTTGAGCAATACTGAGAGCAACTTTAATTACTCTTGAGTATGCTTATTGATATTTTCTTTACTGTTTTATTTCTTCAAATATGCTTTTTATGTACAATAAATCTTTCTTTCTTCCTTTCTTTCAAGATTGACTGTTAAGATTTGTCTACTATTTTTTGAAAGGTAAAGGATTCGAAAAAATTGAAACAATGAGATAAAAACGGAAAAATCTAGATTGGTGTCGTTGATTGTATATAAAGAGAGAGAGAGAGGAGAAGCGAATCAGGGCTAAGTAGGATAGAAATTTTCAGATATTTTGTTTACATAGAAATTGTATTGGGTATTGTGAAGGAAGAATCTTTAGGTAATTTGATATCGTTGACAAAGAGCATAATGAAGTTTATCAGACACATTTGAGGATATATTGAAAGAATGATGATCATTATTGAAAATATTATCAATAATGGTGTGAGAACATCTGGGGTATTTTGAAATAGCGCGAAAAAACCATTTGATATCAACAATTTAACAAAGTCAGATGTTAACCTATGATATACTGTTACATTAGAATAGAGTTGTTCACGACAATACTGCATTGGAAGATCAATGGTGAAGTCTTCGCAGATGTGAAAGTGTTTTGGGATTCAATGAGGAGAGAAGTACCTTCGCAGGACACAGTCGGGTTTTTTACTACAGTTGATTTAAAAATTTTAGATATTTTTGTGGTTTTTTAAGACTTTAACAATGTGCTTTAAAAGTGTTTTTTTAAATATTTTTTCTTACAATAAAATAAAATAAAAATATCTTTCCTGTTTAAAGCTAAGAAAAAACAGCTTAGTATAAAATTACATAAAGTTGGATACAAAAAATTTATTTAGAAAAATTTTAACGCCATCTAAAACCTAAAATACTGATGAAGGATAAAAATTCAAATGATCAATTGGAAGAATATATTTATTCAAACTTTTTGTATATTAATTTTTATGTATTTTTGCCATAAAACATTACAACTTTAAAGAAATATTCCTAATGGGAATAGTATACGTCTTTCATACTAACCTTCGCGATAGAATAGAAAGAATGACTTCATCATTTTATTTTACAGATGATTTTCTCTTAAATGATAACAGTTTTTGCTAATAAAATGTAAGACTTTCAATGTTTTGTGTGCCCTCATACACGTTTCGCCAATGATATGGCTACACTTTTAATTAAACCAGGGTAGAATCCGCCTCATTAGTGAATTTAGCTGCATGCTCCGGGGTCGAGACCTCTTTATGCGAAGTGTGGATAATCTGTTTAGATGTGTTTCGGTCTCACTCTTTCACACGATCTGCAAGGAGTCTTCTATTTCCTTGTGATCGTGTATGCTTCTGTCTTTGCCCCTAGAGTCTAGAGTAGACTCTAGAGAGAACCTATAATACCCTGGTATAACACACACCTGTTTGTTAAGACGCGCGTTACTTTTCAAGCCAAACCTTATTCAAAAAAATATGCCTATTTATATGACACTCGCCATTTTAACACCCATATTTGGGACACACAAGGAATGTGGATATTTAAGTTATATCCCTAAAAATTTGTGATAAATTGAGAAAAAGAGATGGATTTGAATGATATAATCAATACTTACTTTAAATTTCATTTCTTCGATTACAGACAGAGGGTGATTTTAATATTGGCTGTTGTTTGGTAAAAAGATGCGTCGTACAACTGCAGCTAGTATTTAGGGGTAAATGTTTGTACATTTATAAACTAAAAATTTTTAGTTTGTGAATTTTTTAGAATTTCTTTTATTGAATTTATGTAATTGCTTTTTGAAATGATATTTTTTTAATTTTATCATGCCAAATTAATAGCATGAAATATGCACATTTCAATTTTTTCTTTTAGATGCTTCATTATTCACAGATTTGAATGTAATTGAAAGAATTTTTGGATCGACACTGTTTGGATATCCATTTAGTCGTAAATTTTTTTGTTTTCAATAATTATATTTACTTCAAGTTTTACAATTTGTATCCTCTTTCAAATAATACTCAAACATGTGCACTGAAAATATCATTGCTAAATGGAAAACACTGTAAAAGTGATTATTCTAGGTTTTTGTTTAGAAATGCAAAAAATTGCACAAAAGAATGGAACATAACTCTTCTAAGACTAATGAAATATGTGAAGACAAAGTGTGCGAGTGTATCTTTGAAAGGGTACACGGTCGAAATTGTGACAGACGAATTATATTATCGATGCCAACGTTTAAATAAATCTAATGTACCAACGAATTACCTTGCAAACAAAGCAAATAAAGGAAGTATAAATGACTTTCTCCAACTAAATAAGTGATTATAACAAATATAAAAAATTTTAAAAATTGGACCCTTTTTTGTTGATTTTTGTAAACTAGTTTTGGAGTATAAACTCCTTTTTCAAAGCAAGTATATAAAAAATGTATTGTATATTTGCTTTGAAATTGCATTTCTTATACATTTGCTTTGAAAAAGGAGTTTATACTCCGAAATTAGTTAGCAAAAATCAACAAAAAAGTATCCAATTTTTACAATTTTTTATATTTGTTATAATTATTTCACCGAAATGGGCATATCTGTCAAAGATTTTATTTCTAAATAAATAAGTAATAATAGAAATTAGCGAACTAAACAGAGATGTGGACATTTTTTGTAAATTATTTAAAAATTTTCACATCCACCAATTTCATGATTCAGCCAATTGCCTTTGAACCAATATGCACCTAATTCAAATTCTTTCATTCGGCCACTTAACACAGCTAGAAATTATTGCCATGTGACAAGAATACCAAGTTTGCCGTTTTTTATTCCACCACTTTGACATGAAAATTCAGTTCACCGTCAACATTTTACAGTGACTTCCTAAAACCTATAATTTACGTTCTGATTCTCATAATGGAATGAATCTTCATTAGTTTGAATATACAATCGATGACGGCTAAATTTTCTACGTTTGAATTATATGTAAGTCAACTTAATTCTTGATTATTTGCCCGTATAATATTTTTCGGCCTACAAAAGATTTGGATTGTTCAAAATCATTTAAGTCGTTTTATTTTACCATCCTATCATTTCATCTCTTCTTTCAAACAGTAACTCTTCTCTCAACTTAGTTTCATAGATTTCGACTGCCTCTTTTATCACCTTTGATGGTTCTTATTTCTAGATGTAAAATTTTTGTCCTTGGTCCTCTAAAAACGTTGTTAAAAATAATATCGTCCAACAATAACATTCAGTGTGAAACATTTAAATCAAATGTCCAATTATCTATCAATATTATAGCGGGAGATTTTAACTCTAACTTTCTGCAATATGTTGATAAAACGACTATTAATTCTTTTTCATTGAACAAAAAATGTACAGCTTCAAACAAATTTTAGATAGAGAGTGATTACAATAAACATCATGATACATTCAGAGGTATCATGAAAAGTTGTTTATCGTAACGAGAGCAAAAAATTTCTGACTTTTTGGACTTATTGCACGAAAATTTTGACATAAAGAAAGATTTGCAGTTTTTTCAATTTAAAGACTCTTTCTATAAATTGTATTATTAACGTTTAGAGTATGTCGAAAAATTATAGGGTAAAAATAATCTTTATTATAGAACAAGTAAACATTTAAGTTTTTAAAACAAGACGTACAAATTTTATAGGAATGTTTGGGGCAAATAACTTTTTGGACACTCAATGCATGTTGTCTTTGACTTTCGATCTGTTTTAGATAAGAAACACCTTTTTTGTTTTTCAAGCTTTACTACCTTTGCCTTTTGAAAGTTTCCGTTATTAATTGTGTAGCCGCACAATTCTATGGAACTTTTAACTTGAGTTTGTAAAGAAGTAGGATTAAGTAATCTATCCTTCATTTTATTATCCACTAATTGGTATTCAGCATTCTTCAAAAACCCATAATGTGTCAAACAAGGTGCTTTATTATGCTTTTTATAAATGAACAAAGCATTGATCCATGAAAAGCCTAACAGATTACTGATAACACTTACTGGCCATCTTCTACATTTTCTTTTACGGGTGAATGAGCGAATTTTTTGTCCCGAATATCGACTCCACATTTTGTCTGATTATAAAAACAAACAGTACTTGGCTTAGAATCTTGTTTATCTTTCGGAATTTTTTTGCAAAGAGTGTCAAGAAGGAGAACAGGAGTGGTTTATTTATCATAAAAAGAACAAAGTCTTTTCTCTTGATGGAAAAAGTAATTGAATGTACCACGATTTTTGTTTATGACGAAACCTGCTGGTGGGGTACACTTTTTATTTTTTCGAAGAGTACCAACATATGTTGTTTTATTATCAAATAGTAGAGGATACTAAAGTAGAGGATGTAAAAAAATGATCTGGAATTATATTTCTTCCCTCAGACAAAAAAGGGTGAATCAACTGATACTTCTGAGGTTGTTTTGTCAAACCTGTATTTTGGAAACAAACTACCTTTTCCAATATACACAAAACCATTGAAGAGATATTCTCCATCAGAACAAGAAAGCAAAAAAAATTTAATTCTAAATTTTCTAGGGTTGTTATTGAGGTTTGCTAATATAGGAATATTTTTGCAAAATATTAAGGAATACAAGTCAAAATCTCCGCTAACCAAAATCGCCTCTACCAAAATCTCCGCTAATCAAAATTTTCGCTACTAAAATTATGCCTAATTATATTAAAAATCCATGTTTTTCTGCGGAGAAAATTTAATTTTTTGATATTTCATATTTTTATTTATTGATGCTGAAAATGTAAAAAACTAAAATTCGTTTACATTCACAGAGTTACATTCAGAGATCACAAAAGACACATACTTAGCTCAATTAATATAGCTGGAATGATTTTTACAGGTTTGAATTTTACTTCAAATAAAGGTGCACAGTCTTAAAGTTCATAACTTGAGCTTTCATTTGGTCTATCGCGCGATAAATTTGGTTGAGAAACACGAAAGTTGCCTATTTTAAGTGTTCGCAAGTAAAGTAGAGTGCGCGGCAACGGGGTTGGATTTCAAGATCAAGAAAATTAATTGATTGTATGTTCTTCGTTAAGGAAGCTACAAATTTTCGACTACGAAAAGTCTAGCTAAGATTGCTCAGCATAACATGTATAATGTATATTCATGTAAACCTTCAAAATATTTCTCCACTTAAATTTTAGGGTATATAAGAAATTAAACGTCATTTATTTTCTGCAAATTTTTTGGAAATTTTCAAGTTATTATTTCAAAAGTTTTAGTTAGAAAAAATTTAGTTTATAGAATATCTGGCAAAATTGAGATAAAACCTTTTTGGATTTTGAACTTTAGAAATTTATAAGCTGATTGAAGATATCAAAAAATATATTTCTTATTCTGATGCGCCTTAATGCGAAGGTAATAATAATATAATTGATACATTTTCATTTCCTTATAAAATAATACTTTTTGTTGTCTTATATTGGAATGTAAATTTTTAGTAATACCAAATTTTACCCGAAAAAATCAACGAAACAAGTTTTCCGAAACTGCTACATCTGCACCTCCACGTAAGAATAGTTCTCTTCACCTGCTATGTTTTACAACCTCGTTCAATTTGATACGATATAGTTACTTTTAGAAAAATAAGTCTTCGTTTGATTTCTACTTTTTCTCGTATAAAATCCATTTTTTGATTTATCACAGGGGATGTAGCGTTAAAATGTGTAATTTGACGTTGTCTGTTACTTCAAAAGTTTAGATTTTGATGGCTTTTAGGAAAAGTTATGCTGTGAAAAAGTTTGAGATTTCAAAAGCATCTCGCAGGGAACTTGAAAATGTTATCACTAGATAAATTTATAAAGAACAAGAGGTTGATGTTCTTGAATTTTAGAAATCTCGTATATTTATTATTCCCATGTTGTTATTTTTTTGTTTAAATAAAGCCCTACAACCAAAAAATTCCTGCAATCCCTGAAAATAATTTAAACATTTCTCCTCAAAGCCTCTCTAGTGAAAGAAACATTTAGTGTAGCAGGAATACTCACCTGCACAAAGATCTATTTTATTAAAAAAGACCTTTTTGCTTTGTTTTTACCAAAAATTAAACTTTTTTTAATTTTATTTTTCAAAGTTAAATTTTTTAAGTAGGATGTAATTATTTTTTTTGAAATCAAAACGACTATAAATTGAGATAAGGCTTAAAGAGTGGACAGGAAACGAGTGGGTCTCAAAGATTTCCAGGAAAAATGAGCCTGATAATGCAGGGTTTCAAAAATAGTCAAAAAGTCAGGCAGGGTAGACGCGGTCCTGAAAAGTATGGCGGGTGTGCGCAGGTCTCAATCTCAAAATATCGACACGAGAGGTCTTCAGCTCGCATAATGCTTGCTAATATGATCCTGGATTTTAGATTTTTTAATTTTAGAGAAGGCTTTGTGCGTTTGGAGCCTCTTTCATCGAACCGCTGAACTTTTACCCGTAGGCTCATGTTTGACTCTTACAAGGATTGAGGCTCAAGGGATCATAGTGAAAGTGACAAATTTTCAAAGAATTAATATATTCAATAAAATCTCTATAGTTGAGGAATTTAGATAAAAATTTTGAATATTTAGAAAAGCGACTTTGGATGCAATCCTACTTTAAATCAGCTAAATTCGCAACACAAGTAAAGATATTCACTAGGGAACACATTTTGAGAAGCACTACACTCTAGATCAGTGGTTGCTAAGTTTTTTCAGTTCTGTTCCACTGCACCCACTTCAACAATCCAGAGTTCCCCCTTCAAGTGTAAGAGAGAAAGAGTAGTCAGATTAGATATTTAAGAAATGTAGAAATATAGCGATAAAAATATAGTCACATTATAAAGTGACAGAGAGTATAGTTATTAACAATTACAAACGACTTTTGTTTGTTTTTATACTGTAGACTCAGGCTTGATTGTGAGTTAAAGTAGAAAATCCAGACTCACAAATTCAGATTGTGGAAAATAGAATGAGTGTAACGTTCGAGTTTTGCCATAAAAGCATTGATGACCTCAGTGTACACAATCACGTTCCTCCTATGCTTTTGTAATTTCTTGTTTAGTTCAATGAGAGTTTCAAAAATATGGGCAAGATAAGCCATTCGTGCTAGAAATCTTTTCTTGGTGAAGAAACTGAACACAGTGAGTAGATCCACCTTCTTGTCTAAGCACAAAAACGGCTTTAATTCTTTCTACAGTTCACAAAATCTCGGTCAGGTTTTGTCTATGAAATAAAACAGAAGCGTCCCGGTAGAGCTAGATCAAACGTAATTTCTTCTACTCCACAAAACCATGAATCCTGATTGTGAACGAAGCAATTTTCGGGCACAAAACCTTTCTAGTTTGCTGGAACTCTTCAGTTCCGACTCTTAAAAAATTGAACCTACTGCCATTACAACAACGGCTTTTGCTGATATCTTCTGGTCAATTTCTTGAAGCGGCTGAAAGCAGTTCAGTCATTTGCAAAGGTTTTCAGACACACAAAAGACTAAGAAATATGTGGACCGCCTTTGAGAAGATAATGGAATCCTAGTTCGAATTTTGTACATTCTTCTTTTCTGTAACATTTAAAATATAAATTAAATCGTGTGCGGACTGAATGCCAACTGACTAAATGCTTAATAAACAAGATGCCGAATAATAAAGGTATAAGGAACAAAATTTTTAAAGGACAAAATTTATTCATCAGTGTTAAAATTGGCAATGTAAGAATCGCGATTTCACATCTCCAAACATATATACGATTTCATTTTATCCCTTTTAAGAACACATACACAGCGTTTATATATATAGCAATTTTCCCCACTTTTTTGTGACTACCACCATTTCTAACTGAGAAGATTTACTACAATGTATGGATAAAAATCTTTAAATATTTATAAGAACTTCAAAAGTGTTAGTGTATTATCATTTCGGTGAAGTGGGTATTCCACTTAACTCCAAATAATTCATCCCTCTTTTTATGTCAACTTGCATGCTTTGAACTTAGATTATTGTGAATTTCAGTCCATCCTATCGCTAAATATTTCAGATGCTTTGAATATATCAATGACAAATCGATAGAAGTCTGAATCACGCTTGCATTCATTAAATTTCGTTGTAAAACATTTTCAGCTTTGAGACATTTGCAGCAAAAACAAATTGGTTTGATTTATTATCATCATGATCTATCGAGATGTGCTGAAATCTTTTCCATGTAGAAACTCTGTTCTATGCTTTTTTCTTTTTCTTTTTTTGTAGCCAACGGAGAAAGTATCTATGATGAAAATCTGCGTATGTTTGATTTTGGGAATCTATGGATTTATGCATAGCAGGTAATAGGAATTTAATTTAATTGCCACTTTCTTATTTCACGATATTAATTAAGACTCCTTTCATTCTTTTTAAAACTTTATCGCCTGTTTCTAAGAGATAATTAGAAATACTACACATTTTCAAAAGGTATAATATTTCTCTATAATATAACTAACTATCTATAGCTATCTTGTAAACGATTTTACACTTTCCTATTATATAGGATTTAAATGCGGACAAATTTTTAATATTTCAGTTTTGATAGATTTTTTAGACAAGTTTTGTTATCTCTAGTGATTATATGTAATGTGTATAAACGGACTGTCACCATATAAAGGGTAACCATATGGTGTCACTCATTTAAAAAGTTGGGATAGTCCTGCTTTAGATAATGAAGCTTTGTGCAATCAATTACAGTAAAACGTTCAAAATAGAATGCAACATTGTTAAAAGCTTTAAAATCTCCGTCTGTTCATCATAAAATTAGGGGAGGTGTTAATTCGTTGAATCAAGTTATTTCTTCCATGTTTTCGCCATGGATGTGAAAAAGTTGATACACTGAGGAGACATAAAAAGTGGAAATGAAAAGAATATATTCAAAAATACTTATCCTTTAAGAACTATAAATGTTAGCTTGTGGCTGAATAAATTTACTTCGTGGATCGTAGTTTGGTGACCACTGCTTTAGACAATACATACTGGCTCTCACCAAAATGGAATCCTGAACGCTTGTTTAAAAGCTTTGTTTCATGTGACAGCGTTTGGGGTATGGGCACATACATAGCATGATGCACAAAAGCTGCATGAATACTATCGAATGAATTCATTACAGGATTGCGCATTCCATCCTGAAAGAATAAGGCCTTTTCTTCGAAGACATTCTTTGAACCTGTTTTTAGATACAATGTTAATTTCAAGTAAACCTTTTTTTACATTCAATACCAGTCTCTCAATATTTCGAAAATTGTTAATAAGGATCATTTTTGGCCAGGATTCCTCACAGATTTTAGTTTTAAAAATTAGCCAGATTATTTAACTTCATCATGTTCTTATACACTTTTAAATTGAGTTTTTAGCTTCTTACTACCATTTTAATAAACTTAACTTCATTAATTAGCATAGAATTAATAAAAACAATTTGGATGCGATTTAGGGGGGGGGGCACATTTTTATAAGCTTTTGAATTTTGAAATCAATTAAAAGCGTAACTAATTATTATTTATTATTATAATATAATTAATTAACTTTATTTTCACAATATTTATATTTAACTTTTAATCAAAATTTTTCTCCGAATAATAATTTCTGAAAATCCCTTTATCTTTCTTCATAAATATGGAGAATTAATAAAATATGCTTACCTTTTATCATAAATTTACTTTGGAGAGATTTAGAGACCGCAAAATCATTGTACACCAAAAATGAGTCAAAGCTTCAACACCTCACAGAAGTTCTATTTCATCATCTAACTAAATGAATCAAAACACTACCTAATTTATATAATAATGTTAATAAAATTGTAATACCATAGTGCTAAAAGTTTTATTGAATTGTTCACAACGCTATGAATCTCACTTTCATTTCATTGATGAGGTTAGCGAAAAGCAAAATAAGCAGCCTTTGAAATCAGTAGACTTTGTCAGACAAATAAAAATGGATACATTCTTAAAATATTTTATAGTTACTTTTATATTTTTGATACATTATTTTTGGATCTTGATGAAATTTTGTTTTAATTCTAAACGAAATTGTTTTTTTCATTCTAAAAATTTTAATAATTTATATAAATTTGATTCAAAGCTACGCAAAGTGTATAGATAAAACATAATTTAATAAAATTTTTAATGGTTATCATTTTTAGACATAACAACATATAAAATTAGATTTACACGAAATTTTGATGACATTGAATTTAGAGAGACACGGAAACACGCTTGTTCAAGTTTCTTTATAATTTTTTTGGATCAGATAGAAATTTTAAGAAAGTTAAATTTAACAAAAACAAAGAAAATTTGTTTTAATCCAAAAGAAGGCTATTTAAAATATAAACTTAAAATCCATAAAATTTCATAGTTTTAATTTTTATATTTCTCGATTGAAATAAGGGATTTCGTCGAAAATAAAAACAAGATTTTGGCAAAAAAGAAAAAAATTATTCAAAATACAAGAAATATTGAAAATATTATTTTTTTAGTTGTACAGAACACATTCATTTACGAAAAAAACGACATTTTAACAACAATCAAAAGACAAAATAATTTTTTACAAATTTAAGTTAAATATATTAACAATATTGAGAATTTTTATGTTTTATTTGTAATAAAAATATCTTTTTGACTGTCGACTAAATCTCGTTTAATTTTTTATGAAATCTCGTCTTACCGTTTGAATTAGTTTTTAGACTTGACTGCAGGAGAATTGTATATGTATAATTTTATTGTTGCATCGACATGGAATACTTGGATGAATTGCAATTTTTAACAGATCGCTAAATTTAGCGCAATTTTCCAGTAACTTAAAAAAGGCCATTTACAACCCCTCTAAAAAATCTTTGCTAGGACCAATAAGGAGTGGATACTTAAGCTCGCCCTTCTCTTTGGCCCACCATTTGTCTAACAGTGAGAATAATACAACGCACTTAATTCACGAGCATTTAAGATTCACAATTCGATTTAAGATGATTCTATTCGATAGAAAAAGATGATTGACAGTTTCGTAGTGTCGTGTATATTTTCTAATTCATTGCATTTGAAAAATACACTCCTGCGATTAATATCTTATTTTCCTCTTTTTAGTCCGCACCTTCTCAAGCTATGACCAACTGCACTGCTACAGAAGAAGGTGGAGGTGAAAGTTTCATAAAATATATTGCTTGAAAACTTCTCTTCTTTTTATCATTATCAAAAATTTTTTGATTCATATTTCCAAGTGTTTTTGTTCTTTTTGCGTAAGCATTATTTTTAATTTATAGATACACGAATAAACTTCAAACTTCCATTTTTGCACATTCGTCTTATTTTATAATTTTTCTTTTTAAGTATTTGTGAGTTTTTCATTTTAATATCTAACTATGTCTCCCCATGTTACGACATCACTTCATTAAAACTTCTAATTGCGATAAAAATGATATTTGTTTAGAAGTTTTCAACGTTGTCAAGATTTCAGAACTTATATTTCGAAAAGCATATCTTTGGCAAACAAATTTTTTTGAAAACTTATTTTATACTTTTGAAAAGTTCTACTTCCTGTGAATAAGATACATCTGTTTACTTTTTAATAATTTTTTCGTAAATTGTGTAAAATATTCAAAACTAGAACATGTTGTGCAAAATTAACAAATTTTTTTATTTATTGATTATGCAAAATTATATTAAAGTGAGAAACATTTCAGCATCAAATTCAAAATTTTTCAAATAAACTAAAACTTATTGCATGCAAAGTTGTCATCCCTTCAAAGAGATACTTTGAGGATATTTTATTTCGAAACATCGAGGTCAATGTCCGGTAAATCTAGAAAAAGTATCCATATAACTTAAAGCAGAATTGTTTTTAAAAAAACTGTTTACTTTTACAATAAACACTGGATATAACCATTTTCATAATAAAGAAAAATTATATTATTATACTTTCTACATGAAAATGATTTGATGGAGCATCCTCCAATCAATGAAAAGTATGCAAAATTATTTATCTGAAATGAGAGATCATTTCAAATCCAAATTTCATACACAATCGTGATATCCTTAAGAGGAAAAAAGTTAAAATTGAGGGGATTAAGTTCAAAAACCTAATATTTTAACCAAAGTTACCATTTGTCCAAAACTAAAATGAGAAGTCATTGCAAATCAAAATTTTAAGCGGAATATATTGGTGATATTTTTAAAGTGAAAAAATCTTGTTCTAAGCCATGAAGTTAAAAGTTTTAAAAATTAATTTATGAAAAAATTCCGCCTATTTTAATTAAAGCCTACATTTATTGCAGAAGTTTGAAAAAAAATTGTGTATATCTTTAAATAATTTGAACTTGTAAATTAGTGATATCCTAACCTTAATATTTCTTCAATCTTCTTTACACTCTCTCTCTCTCTCTCATGTTAACGGAAGCCTTTTTTAAAAAAAATATTTTTAATTTTGATTCTTTTTTTTTTCTTTTTTTTTTGACAGGGTGTTTCATGCAAGGGAAGTAGAAACTTCCATATCTGCACTGATAAACTTTTTATGATAAGTCGATGGCATCGCCGGGATTCGAACCCAAAGGCTTTGGATCCGTAGGCGACGCCTCTACCTATCAGCCCACCAGCATAATCGTCTTTCAACCAACATGCCCACCAGCCTAATCGTCTTTCAACCAACATGCACGAATTTGTAACAAATGCTAGATATTATTGCCAAGTGAGAAGATTGCTTAGTTAGTCATTTTTCATTCCACCATTATCACATGAAGAAAACTGTCCAGTGTTCTTCACCTTAATAAACATTTTACAATAACTTTAAAAAACAAATTTTCTTTATAGAGATTATACAATATACATCTTGACGTTATTTTTTCACTGCGACATAAAATGCTTGATTTAAAAATAACATATTTATTATACTTTGACTGATGAAAGAAGACAGAGAAAAAAACAAAATTAACATAAAACTAAAAAGCAAAAAAGTAGTGTAAATATGTCAAATATCTTAAAAATATTGATAACTTTTTTTATAAAATATATTAAAATAAATATTTAGTAATTTACATAAAAAATCCGCGTAGAAAATAAAAGTGTACTGTATATCTTTTGTGCATAGGATATTTTTGCTTACGACCAGAATAATCAGACGATATGTAATGTAAAGCAGAAGATTTGTATTAAAGAGCTTTGATAAACGCAGACGATTTTATTTTTGTAAAGTCGACTATAGTCAACTCTGGGCGTTAATGGAAGGAATTTTTCGAAAAAATAAACTACTTCTTACAAGCAAAAATACTTAAGAGTTTTCCTAAAAATGCCGATTGAATTCAGGAGACTAATTTTCCATCAATTTTCTTCAATTTCTGGTCAAATCTTCTTGATCAAATCCAGTTTACATAACATATGTATAAAATCAAAAAATATTTATATATTCCAAAAAAATTACAAATTTTGTAACATTAAGTTTACAACATAATAAAATAAATTTTTTTTTATATATCACTTTTCTTTTCTTTTCAAATCGTTAAGATTTTCACGTCTTTTTGGTGATGTATAGCAGTAATATCTTTTGGAGTAATTGAATCAACATAAAGTGCTTCATTGTTCTTGGCCAGAATATATAGCATCATCTAAAATAAGCCTTGGATTCAAACCCGTAACTGAGCATAAATTTATTACTGTTCTCAGCTCCAAAAAAATTATTGTAGATATTTGTTTACTGCATACAAGACAAGTGGATTAGTCAAAGCTAAAAAAAATTATATGCCCACTTTTATGAAAGATAAAGTAGAACTCACTTATGAAGTAATAAATAAAAAGATGGCAATTATAATAAGAAAAATAACTTGAAGTTTCTTATTTGGCAGTTAATCACTTCAGGAGATTCAGACATGATTTTATCTCTAAACAACTTTTTGAATTTGGTAATTGAAGAATAACTTTAACCAATTATGTGTCGGTAATTTTGGTAAAACACAGGTATTTTGTATCCTAAAATTAATGAGAGAGTTCATGTCTGTATGAAGGTTTTACTAGTCTTAAAGGAGTCCGCAGTAAGTAGGTACTTATTTCATCACATTTTATTTTATTTTGGAACAGATTATTGGAATTTAGTTTCAAACAATGTAGTAGAAAATTTTTTTAGTTGTATAGAAAATCGTGTATTTATTTTCAAAACAAATTGCTTGAATGAGAAAATTTATTCAATTTGAGCACAACATTAAGTGCTCTCCGATTTAAAACTTCCAGCTCGATATTTGAATGTCCAAAATTTCTAAAACTATAATTTAAGTGAGGTAGAAAATAATAGTGTAAATAATAATTAATAGTACATTTCGAGGAAAATTTTTTTGTATGTTTCATTATTCCAATTATTTTACTAAGTTTTACATACAAGCTTTGAGTTTATATATAAACCAAGTAGATTGAAATTATCTAATGTTTAGACTACTATTGACAAAGAAAACAGAATTTATATTGTCTTTTGTTAATACCGCCATCGCTTTTGTTTAATCTTTATTTATTGTTAGGGAATCCTTTTCAAACAATTCATATAGTTTTCAAAGATTTTTCATATAGAAATCAGATATTATCACACTATATTCAAAAAACACGGTAACAATCTAAAATCAAAAAAATCAGAACATTTTTACAAATTATTTATATATAATACAAAAACAAAAGGCTTGAACTGGTTTTTGAACTAAGAGTGGAAAAGTAACTCAAAGTGAAAAAAGACAAACTTAAAGTGAAAAAAAACAAACTTCTTAAAGTGAATAAGGACAAACTTAAAGTGCAAAAGGACAAACTCAAAGTGAAAAAAGACAAAGGCAAAGTGAAAAAAGACAAACAAAAAATGAAAAAGGACAAATTTAATGTAAAAAAGGAAAAATTTTAAGTAAAAAAAACAAACTTAAAGTGAAAAAAGAAAAATTTAAAGTGCAAAAGGACAAACTCAAAGTGAAAAAAGACAAACTCAAAGTGAAAAAGGACAAATTTAAAGTGAAAAAGGACAAATTTAAATGAAAAAAGACAAACTTAAACTGAAAAAAGACAAATTTAAAGTGAAAAAGGACAAACTTAAAGTGAAAGAGGACAAACTTAAAGTGCAAAAGGACAAACTTAGAGGAGAAATGGATATCTCCAATTTATAATAACGAACGATTTTATGTTATTTGTAAATGGCCTATGTGAGCTTTTTTAGTAATCATGTATATCATATTTTCTTTAAATATACATAACATTCCCTACACTGATTTTAGCTAAAAACTTACACTTAAAATTGAAATGAAAAATACCTCTATATGAGTTCAAAGAGTTTTTGACGGCCGCTTCAAAATTCTGAAAGATTTCTTTATAATTTTCTTTTTTTTCAACTAATCTTTCTGATGAAAATGCTCTCGATATCAAATGTAAACTAGAATAAATTTTCATTTTAATTTTCCTATTAAAAATGCCTGAATAAGATAAAACTTATTTTATTGACCTAAAGAATACGGTTTTTTTGAAACCTTTAACTTATTTTTTTGAAGGAAAATGTTAACAGTTATTCTATATTTCTTATTCGTGATATAGATATCATTTGAAAGTTTAGCGTTTGCTATATAAGCTAGGCTAGTTTATTTTTGCAAAAGCTTTTTAAGTTTTTGATAACTGGACTTTACTTCCGAAAATGGGTCTAAATTTATAGGTAAAAAAAGTGTTACTACTTTTCTCCAAGAGCATAACATGAAGATTTAAAAAAATTAAAAATTTTTATGAAGTTGGATAATGCATCAATATTCTACTTCCTCAAAATTATTTCAATATGCACAAATTGTAGGATGTGATTTTTTGCCTATACACTAATAATGCTAAATATTTCGACACAAAGCTAATAATAAAACGAGCTAAAAGTATATACTACCCCATATTAGGGTAATTACAAAAATTATTTAGTGATGAAACCACTTGCAAACGAGGAACTTTTATGTGAAATTTAAGAATACTATTATTATTTTTGCATTTTACAAAAAACTTCCCCCCGCGCGTTATGTGATAAAATTTGAAAAAAGAGAAATTTTTTAAAAATACCTTCAAGTTATTTTATTTAAGAAGGTAATCATTAAACTCAAACAAATTTTATTTGCGCAAAAGATTTTAGTAGAAATAAGTAAAGGATAATAAAAAAAAAATTTTATAAATATTTTTTCCTATAAACTTTAAGTTCAATAATTCAAAATTTTTTGAGCACCGATGTAATTCCTTCATAAGTTTTGCCGCACGTTCAGTATTTTGGTTGGATCTTGGAATATCGAGTATCGATTTTTCAACTTTCCAGTGTCTCCTCAAGCAATTTATTGCCTTCTTGCACTTTGTCATGTTTAGTGAAGTTAGCAATTCGTTAAAGATGCTTTCGTTGTAGTGCTGCGTATGAAACCAAGCGTCAGCCCACTCATAAGAGATGAACTCGCATGCTGTTCCGAGGATGCTACGCCAATCGGGCAAAAGGAAAAATGCTATAAGAACGTATATTGCAAAGGAATTCCATTTTGCTTGATGTATGTTCGGGAGTTTCTTCCAGTATATTTTGGGCCTTAAAGTCGTTTTGTAGTGAGGATATGCCTGGCATAGGTCATAGAAAAGCGTGAAGTCGTCCGGCCATCAGCAACACAGGTTTGCGCAACATCATCTGTTGGAAGAACCTGGTAGTTGGATATAAGAGAATTGTAGTTCTTCGATATTTCGTCAATAAAAGAGTAGTTAAGTTCTGGGCGGTGCTTTGTTTCGGAATGAAAAAATCCATTACGTGTTTTAGAAGCAGATCGAGTACGTGATGTTGACAGCCGATGTACTCTGGCTTCTGAAAGCCTTTGCTTATGACATCATCCTGGATCAAGTTGACAATACCCTGCAAACAACTAGAATTTACGGCAGATGTTTCGCGCAAATATTTTTCCAAGCATTGTATTCGTCGATCAGATTATGTAGTTCTTTGTGAATAGCCTTAGCAGTACTATTTGGGCATTTTAATTAAAACACCAAGTTTTATTTCAGTCATGCTATTTTTAGCAAAACCACGTGATATTCCTTTCCGCGTAACCTTTTACAATCAAATTGAAGACAATAACGATCATCGATTTGTAATTTTTCAAAAAAAATTTTTTCATTTTTTGCCTTCTCTGATTATTTGTTTCCATATACTCAACTGAAATGGAACTGGAACATTATAAGCCTCTTTAAAAATTGTTACGAGAACTAGAACACCATGCGCTTGTGTGTTGATATGCTATTCTTGTGTACCAGTAAACTTGCTGTTGAATCTTGTAATTTAGTTTGTCTTCAGAAGAAGAACAGGAAAGCGAGTGTTTTTCGATTCAGGCTCAATACTAGAGTTGGAGTGAGATTCAGGGATAATGTCATGTTTGGATAATGACTCCAAAAAACTTTATTTAGTTAGAACACAAATTTTGAATCTGCTTCTAGTAGAGTTTTTATCCTCTGTGCTTTTCCATTTCCATTTTTTTATTAGTGAAATCAAACAACTGAGGAAGTATTGTAGTAAATTTATTTGATGGATTTTTTTGTTTTGGTCATTTAAATCGATTAAACGATAAAGTTCTTTCTGATTAGTGCACTAAAAGAAGTGGAAAATTTAAAGTCTTTCCAAAGCATTTCTATACAATCAATTATAGTTTTTACTTGATCTTGTCGTAGCTTTTTGGTTTTGAACAAAAAAGCCAAGTTTCTAAGAATTTGACAATTTGTCGGCATCCGTGTAAGATTTGAAATTTTTTCAATAAAAGAAACAGATAACTATGATCCTCCTAATTTCTACCTTAATAGAGAAATACACTTTGAATTTAATAAAGTATCTATTCAAGATGTATTATTAGCCTGCAACTCCTTAAAAAATAATAGTAGCACGGACATCTATGGCATTTCCATGATGCATGTGAAGTTGGTTATAGACTACCTAGCTAAATACTTGGCTATAGGGTTTAATTCCTGCATTAAGTTTGGAATTTTTCCACGAACTTTCAAACTCAATAAAGTATGCCCAATTTATAAGAAAGATGATAAATTCAATCCCGAAAATTATCGACCGATTTCTCTCATACCAACTCTATCAAAACTGTTTGAAAAATTATTATATATACAAATAAATAAATTCATAAATTCTAACAAATTGCTATATGAACTACAGTTTGGATTTAGGAAAAATCACAACACACAACTTCTTTTAAATCTTTTTGTAAATAATATAATAGACAACCTACAATTCGGAAGAGGCGTATTGACTGTTTTCATGGATCTTAGTAAAGCGTTTGATAGGGTTTCTCATAGACTGCTTCTACAAAAGTTGCAATTATATGGTTTTTCAGACAAAACATTGCTTCTTATGAAAAGTTATTTTGATGAACGGCAGCAACAAGTTGCTATTGATGATTGTTTGTCCGAAAAAAATAAAATTACTGCGGGTGTACCGCAAGGGTCAATTTTAGGCCCCTTACTCTTTTTAATTTATTCTAATGATTTGTATTTTACCAACAAAAATTTAAATTTCTTCTCCTTCGCTGATGATCTCACGATTAACATACCATTCCTATTCGATGATATTTTAGTCACTCATGAATATTTTAATAATCAACTTGAGGGGTAATCAACTGGTGTTATAAGAATGGTATGAAAATTAACCTTAATAAGTCTAAAGCAATCCTATTCTCAAATAAAAAAAAAGTTGACATCAATTTTAATAACTTTATGTTTGAGATGGTCGATTCCTTTCCTTTATTAGGGGTGACCAATGACAGTAGACTAACTTGGGCGAATCATATTACTTCTATACAAAATAAAATTTCAAGAGTGATAGGTATTTTGACGTGTTTTAAAAATGCTTTTACCATTAAAGTAAAAAAATTACTATATAACTAATTTTTTCTACCCTATATAAATTATGGGATAACACTGTGGGGACATCAAAATCTTTCACATTTGCTAAGACTACAAAAAAAAGCTATTAGAATTATTTTTAATGAAAACCGTTTGTCTCATACAAATCTAATGTTTCTTAAGGCTGAAATTTTGAAGATTGACGATCTCTATAAATATAATCTTGCAATGACATTATACAAATATTTTAACAATCAACTGCCACATGTGTTTCTTGATTTATTAGATTTTAACCCCGGTAAAAATAAATATGATTTGCGTTGCAAATCGAAATCTCTACTTCCATTATATAATAGATCTAACTATTATCAAACAATAAAATACAGATTGTCTGAATTTTGGAACAATAATTTTGATCTAATCGATATATTAAGTCTAAGTATTAGTCAATTTAAAAAAAAAGTAAAAGAAACGTATACTAAAAATTATGAAGTACAATGTGTAATAAATAATTGTTTTGTATGTAACATTTAATAAGACTGGTAACTTAAAACTTGGATATTTTATGTCTTGATTAATATTTTGTTGTAATTTCTCCTATTTTCAAAGTATTGTTTGTATGTTAAAATTTTGTATTGTTTCTGATCGTAGTGCAACAACATAAAAGCGGCTCCTGGCCTTTTGTATTGCACAATTTTGTTTATACTTTCATTTTTTTTCTAATAATTTTATATGTCTCAACATGGAGAATATATATAAAAATAAATTTATATCTTGTTTGTTCTATTTTATGTTAAATTACTCTTTTGTATCTCTTAATTTAATTTACCTATAAAATAAATAAAAAAAAATGTATATATATCTATCTATATATATTTTTTTCTCAATGTTATTTTGCAAGCATTCTCATTTTTTAATTGTTTGTATTTTCAATAAAGTTTCTCTCTCTCTATATATATATGAGTTTTAATTTCTACTATCAGCAATGTTGTTCTCTTTTATTTCAAAGCATAAAAAAATCAAGAAATTAAGGTCCAATAAAAATATATGCATTTTAATCAAGGGTCACACAAACTTGACATTTTGGAAGTGGCAAAACACTTTTTATTATTTTTTTTATTTCAATAAATGTCCTTATTTTTTAAATAAGTTTTTTTTTTAATTCCTAAACTGTTTTAAAATATGAAATAATTGTAATGATAAAGGCGTGTTACGATGGTGGAAAAAATGAAAACAAACATTCAAGATCTAAAGCTACATAAGGTCATGCTCAATTTGTAAGGGTGCCCAAAGGCACTTGGCCCTTCTTTAAATGAAACTAAGAGGCCGTCGCAGACCCCCTCCTCTCGTCTACCTTAATGTCTGCCGCTATGCTGACCAAATGTCACAACTACCTATAAAATAAAAATATAGAATAAAAAATGTGTGAAAATAGAAAATTTATTCACAGATCACTCAATGCAAAGGTGAAAGAAACAAAAAGACATGTAAATTTGTTTAAAAATAAAAATCTAAATCAATTTTTTTAACAATGGTTGAAGGAACAGATAATTTCAAGCAAAATGACACTTTCATCTCCATCTACTTTTGTAGCAGTGGATTCGATGATCGTTTAACGTGGTGCAGACTAAAAAGTAGAAAATAAGATATTAATCGCAGGAGTGTATTCTTCAAATACCACATACATCGATGGAGAAAAAAAAGTTCCAAGTCTTAAAGTTGTCAATGATGCTGGAGAACGAATAGTTAAATTGGCAAGCGATTTCAACGATAAAATTACGAAAAACAGTCAACAAAGACATTTCATTTTTCAAGCAATTGAGCAAAACCGCAACAAAAAATTGAGATATAAAAAAGACAATTTTTTTTTAATAAATAATTTATGCCTTTTTTTAGTAAAAAATAGTTTTAAAAGTTTATTTTGTACCTGTTAAAAAGCTAAAAACTTTGTCGTCAATGAGCAGTTTGTTAAAAATAATTAAAATAGCTTAAACTTTATAAAAAATATTATTTTTTTATGATAAAACAATTTAAAAGGGATATGCAAGAAAAAATTTAAAAAAAAAATTTTTTGTATTATATTTGGGAACGTCTACAGTGATTATAAAAATATGTCTAACAAAGAAATGATATTAAGGGAAAAATCCCTTTTGCCTTACTAGATAAGCAAAAAAGCATGCTTAACCAAAAATAGGTTAATAATAAAGAATTTTCTTTTTTAGGCAATAAAATATTTTAAGTCATATACTGCCCTCCTTATTTTTATGCGCCAATTTATAACAAGTTATGCTTTTTTGCTTATCGTGACTGACCTCACATAAAAGCACATTTTGCAAAAGGGAAACCATTTTTTTGTAAAATCTAGCCTATGTTGAGTACAAAGAGTATTATAGCTTTCCAGTGATACCATTTTCAATAAAAAAAATTGTTTAAATCTTCATATTTTGCTGTTAACAAAAAGTGTTCACTTTTTTTTACTAAAATTTTGAACAAATTTTTCGAACTAAAGTCCAGTTATCAAAAAATTAAAAAGTTTTTACAAAAATACATTATTCTAGCGTATACAGGAAACGATAAGCTTTCAAATGATATTTATATTATGAAAAAGAAATATTGAAAAATAGATTAATTTTTTCTACATCCCGTACATTATACAATGGGTTAATTATTGTCTTCTAATTTTTAGAGACATTTTTTAATGGTTATTTTTTTTATAAAAAAAGGATATATATAAATTATTTAATTGAATTTAGAGACACACAGAAATAATGTGGTTCAAGTTCCGTTAAAAAACTTTGGATTTAGTGTTGAACAGATTTAACCGTGTTTTTGATAACAGGTCAAATATCGCCTGATTTTTCTTAATCGGTTTTTTTAACAGGTTAATTTTCGTGATTTTAAATTTTGTAACAATATATAAGGTGCATGGCAAAGCTCTGGAAACATTTTATATGACTCTGTACTGCGCTAAGATACTTATAATCTCAAATAATCTCAGCCAGATATATAATCCAAGATATAATAATCTCAAATTATAAGTTATAATCTTAGCCAGATCTCACCAGTACAAACTGAATACAGAACTATCAACCAAATTCAGACGAAATTATTTTGCATTGAGAGGACTCAAAAGATGGAATAGTTTACCTACCAAAGTTATTTCATCAAACTCAATTGACATGTTCAAGAAAAAATTAGACAAATTTCTTGGCAATGAAATGTATAAATATATATAATTGAATTTGCAGATGCATTTTCATAGGCGTAAGCCTTATATAATGCTTAATAAACTTATGTTATGTTATATTTAAATGTAAGGTTTTAAATTGGCAAATTTAATTAACAAAGTATATGTTCATTTTCTATGTACAAAAATAATGTGTTAAGATTTCAAGACATTTCAGTGAATATTTCTTATAGCACCTGATGGGTAAAATCCACACTTAAGAAAAAATTTCGACCACTATGATCTTCAACAGATCATCATACCATTGGAATATTAAGTGAGAGGAAGGAAAACCAGTACAAAGAGGTATATCACAACATGATTAGGAATGAATAAAGAAAAGGGTGGAGATGAAAGGTGTTATTATACATTGAGCGTGGGAATATTTTTATCAAGTGAGGACGAACTATAAAGAAACACGTGGAAATATTAATGAAGTAAGGAGTTAGATTTTGGAGAGAGTCTTTTTTTTAGTCAAAAATTGTCTTTTTTAAGTTCAAAATTCTCTTTTTTCAATTTTATTTTGTATTTTAGAAAAAGCGCTTAGAATTGAAAAAAGACATTTTATAACTAAAAAAAGATAATTTATAAAATGGTATAAATTTCAAAGAATCCGAATCTAGTGATGACCTTCATTTTTTATGAAAATCAATCGAACTTGTTAAAAAATGATTTAAATATGACACAGGTCTTCTTAAAATTAAAATTTTATTGAAATAAAAAAAGTTTTACACATATGTACCTATTTTGAAATTGATGCCATAGGCCAAATCTGTCACGTTTTCTCTTGAGCCCCCGCTGCTTTTAGACAGACCGCAATTACCACTTTTTTGAAGAGTGACATTACATATTGTGTCAAACAATTGAAAGTATACCAATTATTATTAAATCATTTCAAATAGAAGAATATATTCTTCTTTTTTTATAATATTGTGAATGAGTAAGGAATTCCTGCATTCTACATTTTAATGAAATTGCCATTACCTACGCTCTCAGAATCCATTGAGACTTCTCCTTCATCCACTTTTGCAAATGGCCTTATTGCATTTAACTCGTCTTTATTATTGATCATTCTCATCCTTGTGCCTAGAAAAAATAAATAAATAAAGACAAAAAATCAGAACTCAAACAAAGATCATCAGAACAGACGTCTACACTCTACTTAATTTTGCAGTTATGCTCTAACAACTCTTCCTAGAAATTCAGTTGTTCCTTTTTCATAGCAATTTTTTAATTTTCAAAAAATATCTTTCAACTTCTTTAATTGTAATTCATTCATCATAAAGTAAATTTTTATAATCAATATGTCAAGCAATGCATTGTCCTTGAAATTTAAGTAAATAATTTGCTATATTTCGTTAAAGATATATATCATCAATAATACCTTCTTTTTCATTCATGGTATTTTGGCAAATTTTGAACTTTTTTGATTCCAATAATGCAGCATGATAGGAGAAGCATTTAGTTATAGTAATTTCGTCAATCTGCTAAATTCTTTAAATTCCATTTTATAAGTTTATGTGGCTGGCATGATAGACCAGTTTCAAATTTTCATCTGTAAACCTTATTTTGAAATCAAAATCCTCAGTAAATTTTTGTTAATAACAAATATACATTGCATATATGTAAAAAGGTGCGTAAAGGTTATATCCAAAAGCATCCTTTCATTATTCACTATTTATTGATAAAATATTTTTGATATCAGAAGGTTTGTCCATCTTCAATTTCCATTTTAATCGACTAAGCCAAAAAGGTTTTTTACTGGCTGCTTTAGTAGTCATCATGCTAAAAGTTCTTCTACTGGATGCGGCATACCCCGTGTTTAAGTGTTAGTATGCATGTATGCACGTATGTGTAGTGACACAAATATCTTTTTTGATAGAAAGAAAAAATTAAGATGGAAAATGAAAAAATTTTGGTGAAAAAGTGAACAAGAAACTTATTAAATAGACAATTACTGTCATTATCAATGATAGAATATTCAAAATTTATCAAGATGATTTATCTATACGTTGAATCGGAGAAAATTTGAAAGCCAAATAAAGAAAATTTCGCTCATCATATCATCCTGCATCTTCTCAATAATCAAATCGGTCAGACCAAATACCACAAAACACATCAAAACACCACAAAATAGTGGAAAACCCTCCAAAATATCATAAAATAATGAAAATCATCAATCAAACTATTTAATGTCAATACTCAATAAGTCGTTTTATATACGATTTTCACTATTCTATAGTATTTGATCATTTTTTGTGCATTTGTGGTGTTCTGTGGTATTTAGTCTGTCCCGATGTGTATAAGCTACCGCTGTAGTGAAATAAACGAGACAATACTATATCGAGTATGCAAAGTCTAACAAAATGTTAACAACAAATACCCTGGATGAATAGTGTGAAGATAAAGTTTCACGTGGTCTTTTTTCAAAGAAATTAAGGTGCTTGTTTTAAATTTTGGCCTTTTGCTAGGTAGGCCAATGCCTATAAAAATATATCCGAATAAACTAATCAATCGTCTTTTTGATTAAAAATTATTCAATACATTTGGTTAAAAGGAGTAATTTTTCGCTATTATTTATTTCATTGTTTTCACAAATATAGAAAGTTCAACACAAATTCTAATTCAAAAATGAATATTTGACATTCTGTGTATAAAACTTTTTGTCAAGTTTTGTCCAATAGGGTAATGAAAAGAATCATAGGAAATGAAATCTCTCCAATATTAATAGAATGAATATAAAAACCAATATTTCGAAATTTTGTAACTTTTTGAAAATATGAAATGTAAAAAAATTTAATTCAAAATAAAAAACATTCTGAAACTAATTATGAAACAAATGCAAAGAAACTACGAATAAAAGAAAATAGATTGGCTAAGTAACTTTAAAAGTTGAAAAAGTTTTCTTACCCTTGATTTTCTTGCCGTCATTCTCTTCATTAAATACTTCAAAATTAAAAATCGATAAAAGATTAAAAAAATATGATTTTTTAAAGCATAATTTATTGTTTTCATGTAAAACTCTGCAAGTTTCTTTCATTATCAAATATTGTTGAATAGCTTGTAAATCAACATTATAAAATATATATTTTGACATATTCCAGCATTTTCATGTTGAAAACGACATCATCGTTGAAGATGGCGGAATTTATTTGTGAGTGTTGCTTGTTCATAGTGAAATATAATTTAGAAAAATTCTCTAAGCATCTTCAGACCAAAGTTTGTTTCATTTCTATTTTTTGTGCTTTTTTCCTTTTTTTATTTCTAACTTGTCTGCTCATAATTTTATCGACAATATTGATAATAATTGTAGTAAAAAAGATATCAAAGGGAAATTGGGCCTAAGCGGAAAACTGTCCGATGCACAACTGCGTGATGGAAAATTCGCCGATGGACCACTGCGGGAGTATGAGAACTGCCCAAATCTGGAGTTTTTTAAAAGAAACTAAAAAAGTTCACGCATTTAACGAAATTGGCAAAACTAAAAGGATTTATAATTTTTGCTTAATTAAAAAAAATATAATTCTCACGGAATTGTCCTGGTGAGGCAGTTTTATGTTGGGCAAAGAACAGTCTCATAAGAATTTGTTAAATAAGTCCAAGAGATAGGCGGCACAACGAGGTGACAGAGAGAGGAGAACAAAGGAACAGTCACTTAGTGGCGCCTGGCTGGCGGATTCCCCACTTAGTTAGCAAGTCTTTTATGGTTGTTAACAAGGCAGTTAGCACAGCCAATGGGGTTGATTCTCGCCCTCGCCTATGGACTGGATTATAAAAGGCAGCCCGCATCAAGATCTAATCATTCTTTCTTCTCTGCAATTCTTTGCCAACAACTAAATTGATTTCAACAGATATGTCAAACGCCCAAGCGCTAGACCCCAACGTTGAGGAAGCCGGACACGCTCTCCCTGCTGCCCTGGTGGATCAAGTCCAAGTTATCGCCAAACGACAGGAGAATTTGGAAGTAAATGCCACAAAACAAGCGCCTGAGTCGCCCCGCGTTGTTAAATCACTTCTCAAGGACTTTCGAACGCCTACCTTTAATCCAGCCTCCGCTTCCACCCCTACGCAAGCTTCCTTCCCCGTTGGGTATGGAACTCTGAATCATGTGGAGGTTGGAATTTATCAGACTCCCCCAAAGTAACTAGTGCTACAACGCATCAAGATCATTGAGGATTGCTCCTCGGAAAGAGCTCCACGCAAGGACGAGGTCATGCTGGCTTACTTTGGTTTAGAGAAGACCTCTCTTGATCAGCTACCCATGGTCAAGCTCTCACTCCTCTACAACAACTTCCGCACGCATATCCTAGCAATCCATAAGAACTAGACTCAGGCTGGCGTAGCATTTAAAAATTCTTTTAATGTTGAATCAATCAAAAAAAGAATGTCTTCCCAACAATATCTATGACAATTGGTACTGATAAGATGAAATCAAATAATCGAAATCTTACTCTAACATAGTACTGCTAGTACCAGTTATTCTGAAACTTTTTTATCCCATGAACCCTGTACACCAAAATATTTGCTATTCACGCCCCATCACGATAAAACGTGCACTCTATCAAAATTACGAAGAAAGTTACATTCATTATTGCCAGTTAAATTTCCCTCAAAAAAGTGGATAAATAATAATGTGCAGAAAATTCAACAGTATCCGCCAAGTTTTAACCTCTTGATCAAAGTTATCTTTAATCATTAAAAAAAAAGCTCCCTCTAAACTTTCTTTTTCTTTAGCAGATAGATAAATAAAAGAAAGAGCATTTTTAAAAATAAAGAAATCGATACTTCGGGCTATATTGATTACAGACCCTATTAATTATTGTTAAAAAAATTAAGGATTAAAAGTGCATGCATTCAAAAAACAAAATCAAAACTTGTAAAAATATTTCTAATTTTCTTTCAAAAAATATATAACTGCCATATTTTTAAAAATATTTGAAGTCAAAATTTTTGCCGACTAAAACTTTCACACAATCCCTAGAGGTCGATGGATCGTATGCTGGGAAGCGCTGATTTATATTTCTGCTCAGGATGTGAAAATTTTGTATGCAGCTTCTCAAATTTCTCTGAATCCTTCTTCATTTGAATCATGTTTATTTAATTCCTGTGTAAACGTGTGAACTTCTTTATTATAATTGTTTTGCTGCTAAGTATAGATTGCATTAATCAATGAGACATAGAGAGTACATTTTTAATCGCACTTGAAAAATTATATGCTTTGGAACACTTGAAAGAAAATCAATAAGTCAAAAATTAAAATTAAAATTAAAGAAATACCCGAAGGAAAGTCTGCCAATGATGGAAGTCCTAATATCTGTGCAACTTTATTGAAAAAATCTTTCGCAGCATCTAAAGATAAATAAAAAATATTGTGCAGCACATTTCATTACAATATTTTTCATAGATTAGGAATAAAATGTCCAAAAAAGATAAGCCTTCAAGAAATACCTGAATAAATTCGATGAAACAAGTTCTAAAGAATTCACAAATAAAAGATTCATGATTTTTATAATGTAGAAAGGATTTACACTGTACAAGCAGAATCGTAATTTTATTTTTGCCTCGATTTATTTTCAACTACTACTTTACATGTGTAGTTTAGCAGGACCACAGAAGACATCAAAAATTGGAAAACAAAGAATATAACAAATGTGTAACACGCAAAGTGTATAATGTATACGTCATTTTGCCAGACTATTATATATATATATATATATATATTATCATTTTTAATTCGTTTTGTCTTTTTGTAGGAATTTAACAATCAACAGATAAGTTAGGATGATTTGGCTATCTTTTTAGCCCAGTCTGAAAATTGGTCTAGAACACCTGCTCTCAGAAAATGTGGTCTTGGAATATTACTTTTAAATTCACCTTGAATTAATGTCTGAAATTGTGGGGAAAAAAGTATAATTGCTTACTTAAATATTATTTAGATTGAGTATAAAAAAATATTAAAGGGTTTTCGTAGAAAAAAATAGGAAAATACGGTGATCTTTAAAAATTCATCTCAGAAAAAGTGGCTTCCCATTTAATTGTAATGGTTGGAAAAAAGGGAAGCTTTTAACAATCAACTAATCAATCAATTAACTTACTAACCAACTAACTATTTAAATAATCAATAACTAGTTAAACAACTAAAAATCAATCAACCAACAAACTAAATAATTGAGTTGATTAATGCAATAATTAAGTTAGCGCCTAACTTTTAAATTTTTCTCAAAAAGTTTTTTGGGGTGCAAGTTTTTGAAAATAAAATTTTTCCAATCCAAGTATTCTGAGAGCCAAACTGAGATTTCTGTTCACTGATCCATAAAAGAGATAATAACATATCCTGTGTTTTCATTAATATGTAATATTATACACAAAATTTAAAAACATTTTATAACCAGATAATAGCGTAATAAAGATAAAACAGTTTAAATTAAACGTTGACTAGATTTTCTTAAGTGTAAAGTGAAAGTAAAGTACATAAAATGAATCAAACCATCACCACATCTGAAGAGTCTAAGTGAAAATATTGTTATTTTCAGAGTGTAAATACCATTGTATTCATCTTAGTAGTTGTAAATCATAAAAGATAGGGCTTGCCAATTATCACGGTTATACAAATATGGAAATATATTTCAAATATGGAAATGTCAGAGCTTAAAAATATAAAATTTAATGTATCTATCTCCCTCCAAATTATACCATTAATTAAAGCTTTTCTGAGGAAGACCTTAGAGCTCTATTTCTTGGACACCTGTGAAAAAGTCTCTTGCTTCCCAGACCAAGCTAAATGGACTACGCCCCAATTTTTGTAATGTCCGATCAATAGCCTTTCGCCATAATTTCTTCGCTGATAGTGAGGAATAGAGGAAAGCAAAATGTATTGAAAATATATATCGCCAAAACACGATAAAATCTTACAGATTTGATGAGAAAAAGAAAGCGCAATCAATATATAAGAAAAAAAGATAAGCTTCATTCGTTAGAACTGTAATGTTGCAAAAAATTTAATGTTTTTGTCTAATCGATAAACTTTTTTGTGTATATATATTATATATGTATATTGTCTCCCACAGTCTTGACAGGTCACTAATATCCATGTCATGTGAACTGGATTTAACCAGGGGCAATTTTTGATGAAACTTCATCTGAAAAAGTCTCATGACTTCAGCATATTTTTTAGGAGAATACAACAATTTTATGTTTTCTTTGTTTCAAAAATAACATTTTGCATTAGAATATTTTTGATTGATTACTATCTTTGGCCTTTTAGAAAGACAAAAATTAAATTAAATTGTGCTTAAAGGTAAATTGTCAACAATTTTTGAAATAAATGTGAAAAATGAATGCATGTTATTGCACTGAATTTATTCGACAAATAATTGCATCAGCTGAGAAAAAGAGGTAGGAAGTAGCACAGAATGAAAAGTCAAAAACAATGCCCTTTTCCTTGGCCTGGCTTCAAATTTAGAACAAAAGAAGACCAAGATCGTCGAATTGATGTATAGCTTTTGTTCAAATGCAAAATTTTGAAGAGCTGTATGAATCCTAAAGCACAATGCAAGAAAAATGATGAATTCAGCATAACTTTGTGTATTGTAAAGTTGCAGATATCGCAAAGATTGAGAATCGATCTGAAACGCCTGAATCAGAGGTGGGGAACCTTTTACCTAAAGGCTGCTTGAGGCATTTTTAGATTTTATTAGGGGCCTTTGAAAAAGTGAGTGCATAGGTAACGATTGTATTTTAATAAGCTCATTAGATATGAAATTTGACGGAGGCAAAAAATAATAATTTTTTATATTTTACTTTTTTAATGTAGGTCATTGCAAACATAAAATCATACATTTTATTCTTCATATATACGCTTACTAGATTTTTATACTCTCAAGCCGGGACAAAATTTGTATTGAATAAGGCGAAAAACTACATTTTGTATTTATTAGAAAATTAATTTAACGGTGAGTTTAATAAAAAAAAAAGGATAAACAAGTATACTTGGACCTACATTTTTTCAAACTTCTATTTTAACATATATAGGATTATTGAATGAAATACCAGGCTTCTCAATCATCGGGGATTGCGTTGTTAAGCAGAGGAAAAGTTGAAACCATCTGGAAAAACTGAAACATCTGGCAAACTTATACATATATTTATGAATGCAAAATTTCTATTTTAATTTCATGTAGAAAATAATACGAAAAAAGAATATAAAGTGGAGCTTTCAAACGATAAAATCGGTATATAAAACATTTTTATATTTCACTCTCAATATGAAAATTAAGATACCATATTTTTTCTAATAAAATAAATTTTAATGACACTTCATTTCGTGATTTTCCATGTCCTATTCTTGGGAATCGCCGTTTTCTTTCTTGACCCAACCTAAATTTAAAATTTTCATCAAACTTAATTAGCAGATGAAAATTTTCATGGTCAATTGATACTGAGAACCACAATGATAGAACCTGAAAGCAAATGCTCTCTGAAAAAATATTTTTGTTAACATGGTATCCCGTTACATCGGTTTGTAAACTTCCGGCACTGGCATTCCTCTTTGCTACTGGAATGCTAGAGATCTTCCCTGCTGAGAGCACCGATGAAGATGCTACGCGGGGCTGAGTCTAGTTCTTATGGATTGCTAGAATATCCGTGCGGAAGTTGTTGTAGAGGAACGAGAGCTTGTCCATGTGTAGAGCTGATCAAGAGATGTCTTCTCCAAACCGAAGTAAGCCAGCATGACCTCGTCCTTGCTCGGAGCTCTTTCCGAGGAGTGAGATCCTGAAAGCTACAATAGCAAGAAGAAACACAAATCTTTTAACATATCATTTTACAGACCTCAAACACTCGCTTGCAGATTTCTTCATCATCACTAATTACTTTCTTTACACTTGTAGTATTTGTGCTTCATTTTATATTTCATACGCACAATAGTAATTTATATCACTCAGCATATTTTATTTTTCCATATACTTTAATTATTTTTTCATTATTATAGCACTAAAAGACATTCTAAAAATATTTTAGAATGAAATCGTCTCTTTCATTTGAGACAACTACAGTGTGGGAAGTTTTGGAATTTTTTATTAAATTTGCAGAAAATTTTTTAAAAGATATGTCAGAAATAGAAGAGCTCGATTCAAAGTACGCATGGAATGGCGGAAATATAAAAAAGAAAGAGAAGAACAAATTAAAAATATATTTTTGGAATATCAGAATAATAGAAACCTTTACTTTTTTCTTTCGCGAATTTCTGCACATATTTCTCAAGCAATAAATATTGAATTTGATGATGAAAACAATGATTATAACGTTGATTTTTCATGATAAAATGAAGGTTGAAGATTTGATATTTCTTTTTTAATGTCATAAAATAAAGTTTTGTTGTAATATAAAACATTTTAAGATTATTTAATTAAAAATTTTCTTTTTATTTCCATAAATAACTTGTTTGTATTACTTAATAAAAATAGCTATATTATAAAGAATCAAAAAATATTGATTTTCCTGAGATGTAGGCTTATGAACTTTTATGTTAAATAAACAAAAATCTGCTTTATATGAATTTTTAAAAAAAAAAGATCACATATACACGTCTTTAACTGTTTGATTTTTTTGTCATTTTATGAATTCCATGTATAATTTAGTTTTATTGAAAGTTAAGCATATCTTATATCAAAATTAGTTTTGATATAAAATCTACTAAAAAAACAATAAAAAACTTTATATAAAGTAAATTTTTTCAATATACCATTTTTCCGAAATATGTATAAAAATTCAAGATATTTTTACAAATTTTATTAATAAATATAAACTAAATATATAATTTTAATATACTTTAAGTTTTCAAAAATAATTACTTTTTATAAATTATATACTTACTATTTTATTTTTTTATTTTTATTTAGTTTATTAATTTATTTTTTATTTTAATTTGTTCAAGAATTAAAATGAACTGTATTTTCCATATTTGAAAATAAAAAAATGTCACACAAAAAAAGTTTTAAAGAAAAAAAATAAAGATCAGTGGACAGAAAACTTGATAAAGTTTCAAGCTTCTCAAAAGAAGTTATATTCCTTTGCAATAGAACCTACGTTTTACTTGCCCTGATTTTACGTCCTCGCCAAATGATAGATGACGTCATAATTTTGGTCACTAAATGCATTATTAATACGTTTTTTCTTTGTGATTTTGTGTATTAAAAAGTTTATAAATGTTAATAAATTATTGTCTTTCAGTTTTATTTCACTATGAGTAATTTAAATAACGCTAATTAGATCGCAAAACAATGCATTCTAACACTGAACGTACTGTACAATGTACTTGTTATCTCCGATGCTATTCTTGTTGTTTTCGTATAATGAGCGCGCATTATCAAACGATACGCCGCCTTGTGAATGAATGGGCTATCAGCGAATCGCAACACGTGTAAAGGATGTCCTCATATACAACTGTCAATTACGTCCAGGGTAGCAAATAGTCAGCTGATAATGCTGTGTTACAGACACAACATTTATGTACAAAACATTAACTTCACACAACTTACATGATTAATAAACAATTAAGATCATGCACTTCCTGTAATTAAAATCCATCCAAGTCTGTTACCAAGTCTGTTAGATAATGCTCCAGCCCACCCTTCGGTTGAAGAACTAACGACAGAAGACGGATCATTTTTAGTAATGTTCCTGCTGGCAAATACAACCTCTCTCATTCAACCGATGGACCAGGGTGTTTTAGAACCATTAAAAAGACGTTATAAGAAAAACCTTCTACGTCACGTCTTGTGCAAGCTAGATACCCCGATCCCAGAGGTGATAAAACAAATCACAATTAAAGATGCGGTTTACTGGTTTGCAGATGCGTGGGAAGCGGCAACACAGGAAAATCTTCAACGCTCTTGGCGAAAACTAATGGAAAATGTTAAAGAAAGAAGTGAGGATGAAAGTGTTTCAGAAGAACGGACAGAGAACGTAGACAACATGGAGCGGATCGTAATATATTTAAAGCCATGTTTCAAGAACTTGGTTCTGGAACTGAGGATATGATGAGTGGCTCGCCGAAGATCCCGGACACCAATGGCTCACCGACGCAGAGATAATCAGTGAAATTGATAGGGTGTCATCTGATGAAGAGAGTGAAAGTGAAGAGGAAGAAATAGTCGACCGAATTAAACCTGAACAAGCGTTTGAAGCCCTTGGAGTTATCGTGGATTGGTTCGAGCAAATGAAGAAAGATCCGTGCCACATCAGACAGATTCGCCGATGGAGAGACGAAGCGGCTCAGATGAGAGCAAGCAGAAAAAGATAACCAACTTCTTTCAGTAAAAAAAAAAGAAATCTTCAAAACAAAAGGCCCTTTTCAGGGCCAACAAATTCGAAAGAGAATGAATAAAGTAGTTTTTCCTTATTTTAAAATTATTTCCCCCTCTGCATGGATCATTAAAATAGCAAATTAACCGGCGCCTTTTCCTAGAGCAGACTAAGTTGAGTATAATTGATAAATAATACACATACACTGATATTTTTTATTTAAGACTTTATTATCAAAACAGCTCAACTTCAGAGATGATCATCCAACTTCACTGTAGTAGTCTTCTTTAGCTGCCATAGTCCCTCACGTCATACACGGTGTGACCATGTGTGATCCAGGCTAGGATTTTCCTGTTGTATTATATGTCAATTTAAAGGTCAACCTAGATTTTACGAATCCTACGTTTTACGTCCGCCGTTCGGTCCCGTGCCGTACGTAAAACGTAGGTTCTAAATATATGTTGTATTGTTACTTATGGCGTAATGTATTGTGTTTAGCACTGATGTATTATTATATATTAAGTATATATGTTGTATTGTTACTTATGGCGTAATGTATTGTGTTTAGCACTGATGTATTATTATGTATGGCATTATGTCTGGTGTCTGACATTGACTAATGGAAATAAATAGGAAATTGTAAGGAACTTGAATACTATGTATGATGATTTTATGGTTCTAGGCCTTTTATTGATAGAGGCCTTTTATTGCCAGTCGTAAATCATGTCAGTTGACGCACCAAACTCAATTAATCATCAATTTCTCTCTCTCTCTTTCTCTCTATTTTGATCATCAATCAAAGCACATATAGGCATTTCTATATTGCATTTGCATTCATTATTGCCATTGCCACTTTCATTATTTATTAACAAAAATTCATTATTGCCATTGCCACTCACTTTGATATCACAATACAATTGATCCTTATACCACAATATTTTACACAACTTCATCAAACTTCATACAATTTGGTAAAATTTTAATTTAAATTTTTTATACACTTTTTTAGACAACTTTTCATGATCATTGACGGGTACAAGTATTTCCTGAAAAGAGAAACTCTATCAAGCAAAGTCTATTATTGTACTAAAGCTTCTTCATGCAAAGGTATTTTTGTTTTTCTTTTGTTATTTTTGTTGACTGTTAAAACTATAATTTTTAATCAAAATTTAAAATTATTCAACATATTTTTTCACAATTTTACGGAACTTATTAGTTATATTATATGTGTTTAATTTGATAGTAGGGGTCATTCACAATTGACGTCAACTATTACTGGGAGGGAGGGGGTACCTTTGAGTTGACAAGGGTCAATTTTGGTATGTCATAATATATTTAAAAGTTGACAAAAAGGAGGAAGGAGGGCTAAAATTCGTCAAGTTTTTCTGACGTCAATTGTGAACAACCCCTTAGTTTTATAGTTTTCAACAATCAACTAAATCTTTGCACAAATTTTGTAATTAGGTTTGTAAATCTTTAGTTGTCGCAGCAGACCTTGTGCATCTTTTACAATTATGTTTGAAAATTTTGCTGCTTTTTTATTAATCCATTCAATAGTTACACAGATTTATAGATGTTTGAGCATTTTTTATAACTATTATTTTTATACTTGTTATTGGTTCTAGATCTGTTCTTTAACGTATTTACGTAAACATTCAATAAACTTATTTGAAACATTAATACTTTAAGATACATAAGCGGTTTTTTCAAAACTAACTTTTTTTCTTCACCCGTTAATAAATGCTTAATTAATACATTTAAACAAAATAGTCAAAATTTAAGTTCTTGTATAAAACAATATTTTATATTTGCAATTTATTGAATAAAACTATCGATTTTTAACATAAATTACTTAATTTGTAATAGATATAAATTTTTTCTTAATTTTAATAATATTGAAATTTTATTTTTGATCTATAAAATTGATTTAATCTAAATTACTTAATTTGTAATAAATATGAATTTTTTAATTTTAATAATATCGAAATTCTATTTTTTTCTATAAAATCAATTTACACGTAGCATTTTTATTTCTTGGATTTTCATTGTTTAGCAGTAAAATCTTTTTATTGCAAATTCACTGATTGTTTAAGAATGTTAGACAGTATAAGCATCATATCGAGAAAAATGGAAATCAAATATAGTTTTTGGCTGTAATTTATAGCTTGTAGTAAAACAAGTGACAGTATTGCAGGAAAAACTGTAATGAGTGTATATAAAATAGGCTTTGAGAAGTTTTTTTAACTGGGACTGCATTATATAATTGCTAAGTAACCTTGATAATTAACACTTGTTACCAATAGTATCACAAATAATACCACATGGTAATTTCTGTGGTACAAACTTGTAAAATATTATATATTTGGTTCTCTCTTTGATGAAAATTTTTTCAATTTTATTGCTTTCTCATATTTTGGTCGATCAACTAGACTTTCCTACTGAGAATGTTTAGTATTGTAATGGTTTTTCAAATTATATTTTTATAAACAGGAACATTGTCCAAACAAATGAAAGACACTGCATTTTATTTTGTAGTACAAAGAAATAATATATTCGTCGACGTGTTCTCAAACACGCCAGAATTGTTTATTAACATTCTTTTCTTGGGCATATTGGGTACTGAAAAATATTTACAAACATTTAAAACTTAATTAGATTAAAAATATTAGAAAATAAACTAGTTCAAAAGAATTAAAGCATTCGTTTTTGTTGCATTCTCTCTCTGCAAAAAATCTTAGCTTTTGTTTTAATAAACAAAAAACAGATGTTTTTTTGCAGTTTTGGGTTGCAGATTGCCAATGTTTCATTTAAACGATTTATTAAATCTAATCAAGAATCAACAATTTATATATATATATATATATGTATTTTTAACAAGTATTTTTTTAATTAACAGGAAAATTATTTCTAAACAAAGAAGATGAAGCAATCCTGAAAAGAGTGCCTCATAATCATGATGAATTAGATGCAGGAAGTGTAGCCTTCAAATCTAATATCAAGAAAGAAGCACTTGAAACGTTTAAAAGCTCTAACAGAATATACAAGTATTTTTTTCATATCTTTAAAAAGTATCTTAATAGTTTATATTTATTTAGTGACAATATTTTTCTCATCGAAAATGATCAAAGATCTACAATGAAAAAAAGAAGCATATTAAGGTATATAAGAAAAAGCAGAAAAAGAATTTCCTGTCCGAAAAACCTTGAATTTTCCATTCCCGAAAAATACACTGTAGCAAACGGCTCAAGATTTTTGCAAATGGATTTTCAATACGAAAACAAAAGGAACTTAGTTTTTTATGGAAAAACTTTGCATCACATCAACCAAATTTCACAGATAGACTCCATTTTTGTTGATGGTACTTTTAAAAAGGCGCCACATCTTTCATCAGATAATCACAATACACACCTTTCACAATCATATTCAAGTACCAGTCCTTTATGCGCTTGTATGCGATAAGAAAGAAGAAACTTATAGGTATTTCACAAAAATCTTTTCAACTAAAAAATTAAAATTTTATTTTAAAACTTTATTTTAAGTTACGTATTTGATTGTTTGAAAATGTAATTAGAAATGTCACTGGAGATTTTGAAACTTCAATTATATCAGCTACAAAAAATGTAAAATTTTATAGGAAGCTTGTATCCCTTGGATTCAGTTTGAATCCAAGTTTGATATTCCAGAAGTTTGAACTTTAGAAAATGCATCGAGATGTTACTTTCAATAGCTTTTTTATCTCAAATGGAAGTAAAAGAGATTTAAAATTTAATTATTTTGTTTTAAATTTTCAATAAACTTAGATAAAAGTAGCATATCGTAAAATGAAGATGTTGATGGTCCCTTTCTCGATTGATCCATTTTTCGCTTATTTTGAAAATACTTGGTTAGTTGATAACAAAATTCTACTTTGAAATGTATTTGGAAAAAAAGTCAGGACAAATAACCATGTTGAAGGCTTTCATAACTCGTAAGTTTAAAATATGTTTTAATAATAATGCTTTACAAAGGATATAATTTTTTTTAGATTACATGCAAGTCTTCAATCGGAAAGAGTCAGTGTTTGGGAGCTAATGGAGTTTTTTAATCAAAAACGAAGAAAAATTATTTAAAGACATGGCTGAAATTGAACAGGTCAACTCAAAGTACAACTGGAATGGAGGTAATGACCTTAAACGTGAAGAAAAAGAAAAAATTATTGAAGATATTTACAGCGAATACGCCAGAACGAGAAACTTGTATTTTTTCTTTCAAGAATGTCATCTCTCATAAGCTCTTGCAAGAAAACTCCAGTTGAAAGTTGTGACGATATCTATGAAGTCAACTTTCAATGTTTAAATCAAACTCCTTTTTTTTAATTTGCAATCTATCTTGAAGTAA
Organism: Nectonema munidae; assembly: GCA_030549495.1. NCBI lineage: Eukaryota > Metazoa > Nematomorpha > Nectonematoida > Nectonematidae > Nectonema > Nectonema munidae. Next base: position 744,996 of record JAUIRK010000923.1, read on the forward strand.
ATATTTAGCTTTTACTTTTACTTATTTATTTTAATTTTATTATTTGATTATTAGCTGAAATTAATAATGTTTAAAAGAATCAAAGGTAACTAAAAAAAATTTATTTCAAAATTTTTATATTATTTACTATTTTTAGAAGACACTGCTAAATGGAAGAAAAAGTGGATAAGGGCTCAAGGCGAGACCACTCAAAAAATGCGTGCCACGTTGTAGTACCTCTTGGGTGGTATGGAAATCTACACAAAAAATCTAAAGAAACATTGTCAAACACTGAAACTTCTATACACAAGATTCATACAAATAACATCAAGAAACTTTAAACTTTGTTTTTAATGAAATGGCATCTAATTTATTTTTGTTCAAATAAAGTTTTAATTCATACTTTAATGTAATTTTTTTACTTGTGTGTGCTCATTTAATATTATTAACCACATATCTAGGTTAACGATTACTCCTCATTTTTTGTGATAGTTTATTAGTTTTAGTAAAAAATTTTTTTATATAATATACTTACACAATCACAATTTTTTATATCAATACTGTATTCTATTACAAATACTGTATTTTAGAATTTTATTTTGAGTATCTTTTTTTTATTTCATAGAGTTTGTAGTTAAAACATCTAAATATTAAATTGTCCAAAACCATGGTTAAAAACAAAAATAGCTGTGAACTAAACTTTCTATTATATATAAATAATAAACACATTAGGAAAACTTTTTATATATGTATTATGTTTAGCCTCAAAAATAAAAAAAAAAGATTTAAAATGTGCGAAAAGATTTAATGAAGCTTATTTGTAAAAAGTAAATAGATATTACATCAGTGTTATTTTGTTATTAGTATAATAAAAAATAAATAGCAAAGTAACTGGTTAAAACAATAAATATTTAATGGAAGAAAATTTTATACGGTTAATATATAGTATTAATTTTATAACATTATAAGCGTTAATTTATTTGAATTGGAATATTTGACTCACTTCTGTTCAACAGTTTGAAATTTAGGTTGATATTACAACTGTTTCACATATTTACATAGTAAGCAATTACACTCTTCAATAAAAGCTATACCTTTTGTTTAATTAACAGAATTGTAACTAGGTAAAAATATAAAGTTATTTTCAAGCAACCTATATCAGCTTCTGAATTTCAAGTTTTTATCTTTTTTGTATTTTTATTGGAACAATAAAACTTAATTTATCTCAAATTTGAATTGTGATCTAGAAATTAAAACCTCTAGTTTAGATAAATCCTTAATTTAGCCAAACGTAAAATTTACAACTATATAACAAAATATTTCTCACATCAGTTTTTGAACATTATTTAAAGCTGAATTCAAAATTATAAAATATTACAAAACAAAATCAAAAAATTAAAATATTTATCATAAAAAACATTTATCAAAAGTTAAGAAACAAAAATTTCATAGAGATATATAAAATTTGGTAGTAATCAGCGGACACACAGAAAAGAATTTAACTTTATTCAACTAGTTTGTATTTAAAAACTGTGAAGGATGCTTTATCTTTGAGAGCGAGAAAAATTACTGCAGTAAATGTAAAAAATATTTTGGTAAGTATATATATGTAAAAATAAACTAGCCAAATCGATACTTGAACAAAACTAACTAAGGTTTTGAAATCAAGTTATTAAGAGAACCAAAGCTTTCGCTATGCTTGCAAAACCTCATTATACAGTTAATCGTTTAACTTCGGCTATTTCTTCGTAATCGATCGTCGTTTTGACGATCTTAGTAAAAAACAAAAGAGATGAATGAAATTTGCAAAGTTGCAATTCAATGTTGCACTGCAATGTTGTAAGAAGGACAGAAAATTTAACACAGGAGAGATAGGCAAGTTGGAGAGAGTATCACGGCTCACTATCAAAGCGCAAATTTAACAGCGCGGAGACAGATCAAAGAGTAAGATGACATGATTTACGAGTAGCAATAAAAGGCCTCTAGCAATAAATGGCCGCTTACCGATTTTATATATGCGATTGTGTGTGAGGAACTTGAATCCTATGTATGAAGTATTCTTGTTACATATGGCATTATGTTTTTTCTGGCGTGCCAGGAGATATTTGTATATGTATGATGTATTGTTACGTATGACGTAATGTATTGTGTTTGGCACTGATGTTGTGGCATTATGTCTGGTGTCTGACACTGACTAATGGAAATTAATAGGAAATTGTATGTCTGAGCGTGTAGGAACTTGAATCCAATCCATGATGTTTTCTTATATATGCGATTATGTTTTATGTGTGAGGAGGAACTTGAATCCTATGTATAAAGTATTCTTACATATGGCGTTATGTTTTGTTTGGCGTGTGAAGAAATATTTGTATATGTATGATGTACGTATGACGTAATGTATTTATTGTGTTTGGCACTGATGTATTATGTATGGCGTTGTTTCGTGTCTGACACTGACTAATGGAAATTAATAGGAAATTGTGTGTCTGCGGGTGTTTTTTAAGAGTAATGGTATTGTTCACTAAGGAAGACTTGTATACGGAAAAATGAGGATTTTTTAAGAGTAATTGTATTGTTCACTAAGGAGAACTTTTATATACGGAAAAATAAGAATGTTTTTGAAAGCAATGGTATTGTTCACTAAAGAGGACTTTTAATTTTAGAAAAAAGAGAATGTTTATTAAGGGTAATAGTATTGTTCACTAAAAAAACTTTTAATTTTGGAAAAATTAGAATGTTTTATTATACGGAAAAATGAGAATGTATTATAAAAGTAATGATATTGATCACTAAGATTTATCAAAAATGGCACAGATGCCAATATGTGAGAATTTTTAATTTAAATTGAATTTGTCCATATTTTTCCTTTTGCGTCAAAGAGATAATTTTTTAGATGAAGAACGTGGACAACTTTTTGTAATTGAACAATGAACATCAGGAATGATTCATCAAAAAAAAACCTTTGAAATGAGATTGGTTGACAAATATTCAGGCCTGATAATAAAATACACGATATTGATAAAAAAAAGTCTAAGATCATCAAGAAGATTCTTTAATCAGAATGCTTTGAGAGAAAGTTATAAAAAAATTTCGAACACACATTGAAGAATGTAAATTTCTAATGAAAAAGAGCTACCAATAAAGGATCGTCATAGAATGAATAGCAAAAATACATACTGTAAATTATAATATGACGTAGAGACTACGAGCCGATAACCAATTTGTAGCCAAAAAGATGGAGGTCCTATCGAGTTACATAAGTTACTGTAGAATGAAAAATTTTGAATGAATTAAACACCTAAAGTTGGTTTATTAAATAATTACCAGAGAAATACTGCAAGTAGAAGTTATTTTTATGTTTATATATTTGACATTGATTTACAGATTTAATCGATTTTTTTGGTATTATTGATTTCATAAAAAATGAACATCACCATTAAATTCTACATACTTGAAATGTATAAAAAAACTTTTTATAAGAATAAACAGTTTAATTTTGACATGGGCTGTCATATTTAAATTATTTTGTCAGGTTTGACTAATTTATTATAAAAAAAAAAGGAATATAACTAGTAAACACAGCCTACTTGAAAATGGGTATATATGTGTAAAATGCCATACACGGTAAACTTCATAACCTCCCTATACTTTCTATTAAACGTAATTCTCTAATTCAAAAAACCGTGCCTGATTCTTTCTTTTTGGATAAGTCAATTTTTTGACAGTTTTGATTGATTTTCATAAAAAATGAATATCACTACTGAATTCAGCATTCTTGAAAATGGGTATAAATGTGTAAAAAACTTTATATAATTATTTCAATAAAAAGTTCCTTTTTGAAATGAGCTGTCAAATATAAATCAATTTTTTGACAGGTTTGATTGATTTTGATAAAAAATGGACATCACCACTGAATTCAGCATAGTTGAAATATATATGTAACATTAAAAATATTTATAAAAACTTATTAATATCTGAAAAAATAGGGGGAGGGCACTTTACGCCCCCCAACACTTGAGCGGACAAATTTTGCCCAGCACTAATAGGGTTAACACAAGTTTTCAAATACTTTGAAACAAATGGATGTTTCCCACAAGTTAAATTTAAAAACTTCCCAATATTAGTAGAGCAAGATGGAACTCAAAAGCAATTTTAACAATTCTTGCTTATATTCTTCTATCCAAATGGAGAAACTCTTTAGTTAATGTATTTCGCTTCATTTGCTATGATTGGGAGAAATTTTGGTTTAGTGATCAAAAGTATAAAGAAAGTAACTTTGAAAATTTGTTAGAAATATTAAAGCCATATGAAAAAGCGATTTCATCTTTAAAAAATCATTGGAAAAAAAAAATTCAAAATTGAACATTTCAAGAAGCAACCAATTTGCTGAAAGGGCAATCAAAATCATTCAAGATGTTTATAAAAGCTGTAAAAAGAAAGATATTATATCAGAAAAATTTATTTTAAGTTATTTGAACATGAAATAAAAAATTTTCAAATATTTTATTATTCAATAAAGAATTTTTTTTCTTAAAATCAAAACTGGCGAGCTCCAATTGCTACCAATAAACACTGGATTGGAGAATTGTGAGGATGGATTGGATTTGAGGATGGTCCATCAAATCATTTTCATGTAGAAAGTATAATAATATAATTTTTCTTTATTATGAAAATGGTTATATCAAGTATTTATTGTAAAAGTAAACAGTTTTTTTAAAAACAATTCTGCTTTAAGTTATAAGGATACTTTTTCTAGATTTACCGGACATTGACTTCAATGTTTCGAAATAAAAATATCCTCAAAGTATCTCTTTGAAGGGATGACAACTTTGCATGCAATAAGTTTTAGTTTATTTGAAAAATTTTGAATTTGATGCTGAAATGTTTCTCACTTTAATATAATTTTGCATAGTCAAAAAATAAAAAAATATGTTAATTTTGCACAACATGTTCTAGTTTTGAATATTTTACACAATTAACAAAAAAATTATTAAAAAGTAAACAAATGTATCTTATTCACAGGAAGTAGAACTTTTCAAAAGTATAAAATAAGTTTTCAAAAAAATTTGTTTCAAAAAGATATGCTTTTCGAAATATAAGTTCTGAAATCTTGACAACGTTGAAAACTTCTAGACAAATATCATTTTTATAGCAATTAGAAGTTTTAATGAAGTGATGTCGTAACATGGGGAGACATAGTTGGATATTAAAATGAAAAACTCACAAATACTTAAAAAGCAAAATTATAAAATAAGACGAATGTGCAAAAATGGAAGTTTGAAGTTTATTCGTGTATCTATAAATTTAAAATAATGCTTACGCAAAAAGAACAAAAACACTTGGAAATATGAATCAAAAAATTTTTGATAATGATAAAAAGAAGAGAAGTTTTCAAGCAATATATTTTATGAAACTTTCACCTCCACCTTCTTCTGTAGCAGTGCAGTTGGTCATAGCTTGAGAAGGTGAGGACTAAAAAGAGGAAAATAAGATATTAATCGCAGGAGTGTATTTTTCAAATGCAATGAATTAGAAAATATACACGACACTACGAAACTGTCAATCATCTTTTTCTATCGAATAGAATCAATCGAAATACTCAATCTTAAATCGAATTGTGAATCTTAAATGCTCGTGAATTAAGTGCGTTGTATTATTCTCACTGTTAGACGAATGGTGGGCCAAAGAGAAGGGCGAGCTTAAGTATCCACTCCTTATTGGTCCTAGCAAAAATTTTTTAGAGGGGATGTAAATGGTCTTTTTTAAGTTAGTGGAAAATTGCGCTAAATTTAGCGATCTGTTAAAAATTGCAATTCATCCAAGTATTCCATGTCGATGCAACAATAAAATTATACATATACAATTCTCCTGCAGTCAAGTCTAAAAACTAATTCAAACGGTAAGACGAGATTTCATAAAAAATTAAACGAGATTTAGTCGACAGTCAAAAAGATATTTTTAATACAAATAAAACATAAAATTTCTCAATATTGTTAATATATTTAATTTAAATTTGGAAAAAATTATTTTATCTTTTGATTGTTGTCAAAATGTCGTTTTTTTCGTAAATGAATGTGTTCTGTACAACTAAAAAATTAATATTTTCAATATTTCTTGTATTTTGAATAATTTTTTTCTTTTTTGCCAAAATCTTGTTTTTATTTTCGACGAAATCTCTTATTTCAATCCAGAAATATAAAAATTAAAATTATGAAATTTTATGGATTTTAAGTTTATATTTTAAATAGCCTTCTTTTGGATTAAAACAAATTTTCTTTGTTTTTGTTAATTTTAACTTTCTTTAAATTTCTATCTGATCCAAAAAAAATATAAAGGAACTTGAACAAGCGTGTTTCCGTGTCTCTCTAAATTCAATGTCATCAAAATTTCGTGTAAATCTAATTTTATATGTTGTTATGTCTAAAAATGATAACCATTAAAAATTTATATTAAATTATGTTTTATTGATACACTTTGCGTAGCTTTGAATCAAATTTTGAATTATTAGGACATATATAAAGCAAATAGCATGAAATTTTTTTAAATAAGTATTTTTGATTATTTTCTCAATACGAAATTGTTTATAAAAAGTAAATCTTATAAATTTAAAATTTTATAAAAAATTTATTTATCTTTTTGAAATAAAAACAAATACAAAAATATCTTTCAGTTAGTTAATTTCTTAATTGGTCAGTTAGTTGAGAAATTAAGTAAAATTTCTCAACTAACTTAGAACAGTTATTTTAAAAATGTTATTTTTAAGACACGAAGTATCTCAAGGCTAAGTAAGTGATTAAAAAATATTTCAAATATAAATTTTGTATGTATGAGAGGTCTGGCAAGACCTCCGGGGAGACAACTTGCCAGCCTTATTATATATTTAAATGTGTAGATCGGAAAATGCTAAAAAAATAAACTTAAAATAAAAATTTTCAAAAAATATTTTACATACATATTGAAAGCCACATTTCAAAAATTCTACCTAAAAGTTCAAAAAACTTAACTTTGAAATTGCAGTTTTGTTTCATAAAAACTATATGATTGGTTGAAATGTTTATGTAATATATAATAATATTAATACTACTCAGGCCCGTAGCTAGGACTTTTCAATTGGGAGGGCTGGAAAAAATTTGGGGGGGGGCTAAATATTTTCACAAAAATTTTTTTGGTATTTATGGGTTATCTCTCCCCCATTCAAAAAATTTTTTTAGTTTGTAAAAATTTTTTTACAAACAACAAATGTCAAACTTTTACTTTATATATTCTGGAAAATAAAATAATATTAAAATCAAAACAAAATTAATCTTCTTGATTTTTTTGAAAACTCTTTACAAAATTCCACGAAATCAATGTTTTTCAACCTTTTAGATTCAAAACCAATCATTGAGAGATTTGTTTTGCGAGTACTCAGCATTGTTCTTCTTTGTGGAGTGTCTATATTTGATAGAGTCGAAAATGATGCCTCACATAAAGCTGTAGAAGAAGCAAGGCTGGCAACAAAATTGTAAGTATCTGTGAAAACTTCTTTTAGCTCGTAAAGAATTTTCACAATATTTGGAATGGTGAACAAAATGTTTTTTTTCTTCAAATAATTTTGCACTACTAATAACTCAGCTTCTGGGGGAATTTTGATAAGTTTGCTTATTTCTTGGAAGTTTTCAGTTTTGAAGCTTTCTGTTGATAGTGAAGTTATTATAGAAGCAATTTCTTTATACAAACATGAGTTTTGATTGAAGCGTTTCTCATATTCAATTAAAATGTGATCAATGGCGGAAAAAAATGAACTTTTGAGAACTGAAACAATTTTATCTAATCTTTGTCCGGTAGGACAAGTCATTATAACATTTTTAAGTCAAGAACTAGGAAAAGTTTTTCTTTTTGAATTAACGTTTTCAATATTTTCTCTACCAATCATCTCTTCTCCAGTTTTCTTAACATCTTCAAAAACATATTCACTTCTTAGTTTTTTTATCTCAGCAAAAACGCTATCTGATATTTCCATTGCTGCAGCAAGATCAATTTCTCTTTTTTGGAAGGCTTTATCTGCAGGTTGTATCAAACTTAAAACTTTTTCCACTAAAACGGCTGCAAATGTGAATTTAATGTTTGAAAGTGTTGAATAAAAACCTTTTGCTTCTACTACAATTCCACCGTCTATAGAAGCATCTTTAAGATTTATAATTGTTTTTAAAGTTTTCCTTATTTGACAAAATTCAGAGATAATTGCTTTTGTAGTCTGATAATGTGCGCTCCACCTTTGTTCTAATAACCTTTTCAAGGATATTCCATTATAATGTTTCGCAACTTTTGGACACCGGAAAAAGGTATACAACGACTTACACTGATCGCAAAAGTCTTTGATAATTTCGTTATTATAAATCAAATGAAGACGGTGATTTAGACCAGTGGTTCCCAACCTGGGCGATATCGCCCTCAGAGGGGCGATATAATTTTTCTGATGGGCGTTTGGTATTAAAGGGCGATGAAGGGGGCGTTGAAAAAGTTCTATTAAATTTATTGTACCTATCTATGAGTTATGCACAATTTGCTAATAATAGCATATCGTTTACTAAACACATTGTAAAATGTCTGTTTATGCTTCTAATGTAAACTGATGAAGAAGAAGTGTTCTTAAATCATAAGAAACACTGGTAACGGACACTGGTGTGCGCATGTATGCAAACATAATATCGCTCTAGAAACACTGGCTATCATATGTGTGTATCTCATTATAATTTGCTGCAAACGATGATGATGAGTGAAATAGCCCTAATGCCTGTCTAACCTTAATGCCCGTGAACCAGAAACACTTGTTAGTAGAGGAAACATTTCCTGTCTGCTATGTCTATGATTGCGATAATAGCTTCTTTCTTACCTTTTGCATTAATTGCTTGTAGTGAGCCAACATCCACTTGCATTTTGTTCTAAAGTTCACTTTTATTCATCTTCATCAATCTATTTTATTCTTTCCTACTTACTGATTACAAGCTTACTTGTGTGTGAGTAATTTGCTTTCATTTTTTAATCTTATTTTCCTATTCTTCTAGCATAGTTAAAATAAAACTGTCGCACTTTTAAATTGAGTTTTGATTTAATATTTACGTGTACCATAGTCAGGATAGAAATCAAAATGCACAAACAGATTTTTTAATTTTACAACACAATATAAATAAAACTCAAATAATAAATATTTTTTGCAAAAATAAACTTTGTGTTTTTTGCTTCCTTTTAGTTATTAAGTTTTATTTTTTTTTGCAAAGTAAAGCCAAATTTAAAACTTTTTTGTACTGAAGTAAAAAATTTGTTTCTTGAAATTAATAGGATTTATTTATGTAACTTACACATAGCTTGAGTTTTTAGTGTGACCTCATTTACTAACAATTTTAATTTAGTCTATATTGCATACTTAAAAAAACATAAACATTTTTCCTGAGTAAGAAATAAACAAATTTAGAATCGCTATTTTGGATTATTTATTTCACATTGGAAATAAGTATCAGCTATTCAACTTAGGATATCCGATCTATGATTTTTCTTAAGCATTAAAAGTGAAATGTTAACCAGTAATTAAAATTGTGAGTATACATCTTTGAATATGTGTGAAGATGTGAATATATACCATTTTCTATTTAGGTCAAAATAAACACTTTTCCGGTATAAATAAACCTTTTTACAATTTAAATTAGTTCTTTTTTATTTAAGTTTCAGATTTTTAACTTGAGTCTAATATTTATCTATTTATATCAGCTTCGATATACTTGTAAAAAATATAAATTAAAGCAATACTAAATTATGCATATTTATAAAATTTGCTTTAATAAGACTGGCATTTATAGTTTCAAATGGAAAGAAACAATTTAAACTTGTAAACGTAATTTTTGGATAAATTTTTGGTTTCTCAAAGAATAGAATTCTTGTATTTTTGCATTAGACTTATAAAAACAGTTAAATTTTTAAGGAGTAAAATATTCACTTTTATTAACAAATTATTTATGTGCTTATGGAACTGTTTTTGAAAAATTACAACACATTCAAACTCATAAGTTTTCATAATTCCTTAGGTGTTAGTTCAGATTTATACAACTTAAGCAAGCTTATGAATTATATTTGTCTGTATTTTTTAATGTGGAAAAACTTTTTCAAACGAAGCAATGAAGCCATCTCGATTAAGTTACCATTTAAAGAAAGTACACCCAGATAAAGTGAATAAGAACGAACTTTATTTCAAAAACTTAAAAGAAAAATATGAAAAGCAGTGCATGAGTATGAAAACTTTCAGAAACTCAAGTAACCTTGAAAAAGGCCTTTATGCTTCTTATAAAATTTCTCTCCTAATTGCAAAGTCTGGTCAGGCGCACAGTATTGGAGAAAATTTGATATTACCTTGTATCAAAGACTTTGTTGATATCATGATTGGCCGAAGTGAAAAAAATCTACTTTCCATGATACCCTTGAGTAATAATACTGTATTATCGAAAATAAATGAAATGTCAAAAAACGTAGAAACCATATTATGTGACAAACTAAGATGTACAGAATTTGTGTTACAAGTAGATGAATCTACTATGATTAACAGCCATTCAATTTTGCTTTCATATGTAAGATTCATTAATGACAATTCAGAATTAACAGAAGAATTTTTATTTGCAAGGTCTTTAACGAGTGATACAAAAGGTTCAACTATTTTTAAGTCTGTTGAAAGTTATTTTCTTGAAAAAAACATTCCATTAAAAAATATTTTAGTCTGTGCAACTGATGGCGCACAATCAATGGTCGGGTGATACAGAGGATTTTTAGCGCATTTAAAGAGAATTTGCCCAGCTATTCTCACAGTTCACTGTGTGATTCATAGACAACACCTAGCTAGTAAACTTATGTCAGCTAGTCTTTCTGAATCGTTGCAAATTGCAATCAAAGCAATAAATAAAATAAAGACGAGTTCACACAAAGATAGAATTTTTCAAAGTCTCTGCAAAGATAATGCAGAGAATTTTACCACCCTTTTAATGCATACCGAAATAAGGTGGCTTTCCAAGGGTAATTGTCTTCAAAGATTTTTCGATCTTTATGACAGTATTCTGGATTTTTTCAAGAAAGAGGACAGTGAAACTTTTGACAAAATAAGCCTAATCAAAAGTGACATTGCATATCTGGCTGATATTTTTGCGAAGTTAAATGATATCAATTTAAAACTGCAAGGACCATCATCAAATCTAATAAAAGCTAAAGGAGTTATTGTCGCTTTTATAAACAAAATGGACATGTTTTCTTCGAGTATATCGCGTCATAATTTTTACCAATTTCCGAATCTTGATTTGATATGCAAAGAGGGCTTTAAATTTAATGAGAATGCTATAAAAGTATACACAAGTCATTTAAGTATGTTAAAGTCTGAAATATCCAAGAGATTTGAAGATTTAATTAATGTTCAAGTTCCTGAATGGTGTTTTGATCCTTTTAAGTTTGATGCTAGGGAAATTAACTGCAAACTTCAAGAAGAAATGATAGATTTGCAAAATGACATTGAAGCTAAAGGCTTGTTTACCTTGTCAGGTTATGAGAAATTCTGGTTAAAGAATCGCTTGTTGTACCCGAATCTTGGGGAAAAATTAGATTTTTGTTTTTCGCATTTCCTTCGACATACTTGGTAGAAGCAGGATTCAGTGCTGCTGTATATTTAAAAAACAAACAAAGAAATAAATTGAAAATAGAAGAAACGGGTGATTTAAGACTCAAGCTTACAAATATGGAGCCAGAAATCAGAGAATTGATGAAAAATCATCAGCCTCAAGGAAGCCATTGAAGTTTTGCTCAATAAATTCCACTTATAATTTAATAAATTTTTTTTTGTTTTTGTAGGGTTTTAATTTTTCTAATTTATTATTTACTCATGGTTTTTAAAGATCGGGAAACCTTATAACCAATCAAGTTGCTTTTTAAAAAAAATGTCAAAGTAAAGGGGCGATGGGAGATTTATTTCCAAAAAGTGGGCGTTAACAAAAAAAAAGGTTGGGAACCCCTGATTTAGACAATGAACATAGGGAATTTTTCTTCCTAGTTTTTGTTGTATAATTGCTTGTACTCCACACTTTTTGCACCCACTCATGACACTTGTTCCATCAAAACATTGAGAAAGAAGTTTTCCAGTTTCATTCAGAATATCTATGCACTTTGAAGCAATTGAATTTGCATCGAGTTCATTATGATGAAGTGTAACAATGTCTAGCAATGATTCGTGAATTTTTCCATTTTTAACATAACGGATACCGATCGATATATTCTCTGTATTAGTTTTGTCTCTTGTGCCGTCCATCATAAGTGAGAAGTTACCTGAATCGCATTCTTTAATGTTGTTTGCAACAGAGTTTCTAACCATATTATGGAGAGTGGAAATAAGTTCATTTTGCAGTTGCGGAGAAGTGTATTTTGCATTGTGTTGAACATGAGAATTGATCATTTCTTTTAAAGTGCTGTCTTTCTCAATAGTGTAGTCAAAAAGGTTATTGGAAAGACCTTCTTCCTTAGAGATATCTCCGTTGAATGTTCCTCTGAAAGCCAATTGATTGCTTGCTAGAAACTTAATCACATCAAGAATGGATCTCAAATAATATCTATTTTTTTCTATTGCACCTCTGTAAATGAGAGTCGAAACAGAAGTGTCATTTTTAAAACAATGCTTTTTTTCTTGCCAAGCTGCCATTGAGTCAAGGTGAGAGTATGATGCTTGATGTTTGAGAAATCCTTTGTTTCGTTCATTTGCTTTTTTCCAGTTAGAAAAGCCATTCAAAGTGAAAGCTGTGTCTCTTTGATTAATTTTGGCAAAAAGTCTACAGGGAAAGCAAAAAGCAGCGTCTTTCATGACTGAGTATTCAAGCCAAGAATATAAATTGTACCAGTTTTTCTGAAATGAACGTGAATCCAAATTTTTGGAAAATTTATAATTGGACAGGATCTACTGTCTTTATTCAAATCAGTGATACTATTATCTTCAACATCATTTTCACAACATACTTCTTGATGTTCTTCTCGAAACTTTTTGGTAGGAAGAGAATCAACATCACTAGAGCTTACTCCGTTTTTTTTACTTTTTTTTATAACAAATTTATCCATAAAATACTAAAAGTGTTCAAATGGCTATATAAATATTTATAAACTTATAAAGTATTAATTAAATCTTTTACTTATTTAAGAGATTTTGCTTGATAAAAATTGTGGATATTGTAACTATTACACTTTATATTATACACTGAATTTATAGCCTTATAAATTTTGTAATTAAAATTTATATCAATTTAATTTTATTTTCCAAAAAAAAGAATTTCGCTAGAAAAAAAGGAAAAAGATCAATAACTGAGACTAGTTGCTTTTTAAAAATAAAATATATAAAATAAATATACAGTTGAAAAATAATTTAAAAAACAGGTGAAAAATTGATAAATATAAGAAAACTGAGAAATTTTTTTTTCAATTTAAATATAAAAATACTTTTAATATATGAAATTTAAAAAACCGCTTGTAGCCATTGCAAAACTGTGACAAAAAAAGATAGTTTTTTAATTAAAAAAGACGTGAATAAAAGGTAAATAATATTGGATAAAACCTTATATACAGTCAGATGTCGCATTAGACAGGGTCATAATATAAAGGTAAAAATCCTATGCTATGAAAACAAAGTTGAAGAAGAAATATATAAGGGGGGCTTTCTATCTTAGTTAGGGGGAGGGGGGACTTAGCCCCCCTCCTTTTCCTTCTCTGTCTACAGGCCTGATACTACTAATACTAATACTACTTTTTGGAAATTTTTACTTGTTTGATTTGCAGAAAGAATTAAACTGTTTTTCAATATTTCTTTTTCATGATATATATATATATATATCATTAGGAAGCTTATCGTTTGCTACATACTCTAGAATAATTTATTTATGCAAAAGTTTTAAAAAATTTTAATAAATGGACTTTACTTCGAAAAATTTTGTCTAAATTTTTGAAAAAATTACGGATCACCTTTTGAGTGAAGCATGTGAAGATTTAAAAAAAAATTGAATGAAAATGGTATCATTGGAAAGGTATACTCTTTGTGGTTAACATAGGCTAGGTTATACAAATAAATATATTTTCATTTTTCCAAAATCTGCTTTTATGTGAGGTCAGTCAAGTTTTATCTAGTTTCAAAAAATACCAATAATAATTAACGTCCTTAATTTATATACTATTTTTTCAATATTTTATATTCACAAAGGTAAAATATGGTTTTTTACATTTTAAAATGTCATAGTTAAAGAAAACTGTCGAAAATTAATATTTATTTTTTACCGCTTGTGTGGTTTATTTTATCGGGCTAGTGTACGCTTAGTTTATTTGTAGTGTTCCTAGCTTAAATCTTAGTCAAATATTAAAACGCTTATAACTTTCACATTTCTCAACAAAATGCATCATGCGATATACCAAATTAAAGCATTTTTTATGGGCTTTCAGAATACATTATTCATAAGTACTTAAGAAATACCATTTTACTGTTTTTATTTTCCATGGGCTTCATACCATTAATTAGCAGATAAGGGATGCATTTTAAACTAAAGCTCCTTTCATTAGGACAATTTTTTACCTATATTATGCGACAATTTCCAGCACAATTATAAAGCGACTCTACTCTCAGAATCTAAATTTATTTGTAGATTTTTATAAAATAGTATTAGTTTTTCCATTTTTTTATAAATTAACCTTCGTTTTTTTTATTGGTCAGTATAATGTTTTTCTAATAAATTTAAAATTATTTTTGAAGTTAAAAATGTAGATCGAATGTACAAGTTTTGTTGGATAATCGTAGTCCACTATTTATTTTTAGATTTTTATAAAATCATTTTAGTTTTCGGTTTTTTATAAATTAACATTAGTTTTTTACTTCTTTTGAATTAATCATCCAAAATTTAAGTGCGGGTTTGATTTACACTTTGATTCGAAAAAAAATATGTTTTGGATAAATATTATTTTTATTATTGTTTACTGCATATAAATTTCTAAAGAGAAGATAAATAGATCAAAACATGTGTTTTAATCAATTTTTCTCAATAAGTAATCTCATGAATTTATTTTTTTTCACTATAATCCTAAATTTATTTCTATATTTTTATAAAATAATTATAATTTTCGAATCTAACACGTGTGCGCATGCATCGACATTGAAGAAATAATGAGTTTTGTGGGATAATCATAGTTTACTTTTATTTAGTTTAGATACAATCTTTCTAATTTTTAACGAAAAGGATTCGTTATTTTTATACCGACAGTGTGCGAAGAATAAATCACATTATTGATTGATTTTAGAGTATAACTATGCGAAGAAAGATTAACACATGTTGCATTACGCGTTTGTGAGCGCAGTGAATTCTTATCTCGCATACGCGTCACCACATCTTTAGCACGCGTGTGTGGTTTATTTTATCGGGCTAGTGTACGCTTAGTTTATTTGTAGTGTTCCTAGCTTAAATCTTAGTCAAATATTAAAACGCTTATAACTTTCACATTTCTCAACAAAATGCATCATGCGATATACCAAATTAAAGCATTTTTTATGGGCTTTCAGAATACATTATTCATAAGTACTTAAGAAATACCATTTTACTGTTTATATTTTCCATGGGCTTCATACCATTAATTAGCAGATAAGGGATGCATTTTAAACTAAAACAGTAATATATTTGAAGAAATATTTTTTCAGTATAAAGAGTTTAAAAAACTCTTTTCTAATATGTAATGATATATTCTCATAACCTGTACGGTTGAACGCGGGTAGACAACTTGCGTGTTATCTCCAACCCGTATATTACGATGATTCTTCTCCAACCTGTATTCTACGATGATTCATCTCCAAACTATATACTACAATGATTCATCTCCAACCTGTATACTACGATAATTCATCTCCAACCTGTATACTACGATGATTCATCTTCAACCTGTATACTACGATGGTTTCTATTCCATGTACAAATAATTAGGGAGACAATGTTCAACTTTCTGTTCACATTCTGCTAGATTTAATATTTGATATACCTCATTCGGGGAGACGATGCGACATAAGTTATTACCTATATACATTATACCTGTATACTACGATGGTTCATCTCCAACCTGTATACCGCGATAATTCATCTCCAACCTATCAGTTCATATTTTGCTAGATGTAAGATTTGATATACCTCATTCGGGGAGAGGATGTTAGATAAGTTATTAATTTTTTCACGATATTAAATAATATATTTTATCAAATAATCAAAATAAAATTCTGTAATCAAAGACTCGAAAAATATTCTTTAAAAAATCAAAAAATATCAAACTTTCTGTTCATATTTTGCTACCTCATACGATGTTACAAAAGTTATTACCTATACTTTGCAATTTGCACGATATTAAATATTATATTTGTCAAATAATCAAAATAAAATTCTGTAATCAAAGAATCGAAAAATATTCTTTAAAAAATCAAAAAATATCAAACTTTCTGTCCATATTTTGCTACCTCATACGATGTTACAAAAGTTATTACCTATACTTTGCAATTTGCACGATTTTAAATATTATATTTGTCGAATAATCAAAGAATCGAAAAATTTTCAAATCAAAAAATATTTATTCTTTTTAAATATAGCGTTGGCTCCCCTTACTTTTAAAATTGAAAGATAAACCTAGTCTTTAATAATTAATTTTTATCAAATTATGCACATACGAAACTTTTTACAAAAGTAAGGGGAGTCAACGATATATTTAAAAAGAATAAATATTTTTTGATTTGAACATTTTTCGGTTCTTTGATTATTATTGATCATTGTTGCACTAATGATTAGTGATAATAATTAATAAGATCATTGTTGCACTAATGAGCTATATATAAATGTACCAAAGTCTAAATATATGATTTTCAGTAAGTTTAACAAAAATATTTGTGTTTTTTTTAAAATTGGAGAAAAATATCTTCAGAGGACGAATACTTATAATTATTTAGGATTAACTATAGATTTTAATCTTAGTTTTTCAAATCATTTCAATAATGTTTTAAAAGATACCTCAATAGCACTTGGCATGTTGTTAAAAATTAAAAATCTTCTTGATACTAAGACCAAAATAAATATTTATTATGCCCTTTTTCATTCTAAGATTCTTTACTCTAACTTTATTTGGTCTTCATCTAACGTGTCCAAACTCCCAACATTACAGAAAAAAACAAGACAGGGCTTTGAAAGTTCTATTCAATAGGGATGCTGAGTATATACGTAGTTTATATAAAATTCCGAATCTTTTACAAATTAGACAAATTCAATCATCTCTTTTTGTGCAACAAACACAATTTAAGAAATATAAGATCCAAATTTGCCAAAAGTAATAAATTTTTTATTAAAAAGTCCATAAAAATCTGGAATAGCCTTCCCATTTGTATTAGGCTTCTGAAAAACTCTTGTAGTTTCTAACGTAAATGTAAAATTTTTTTATTTCAACTCGTTAGTGTCTTTGAGTATATTTATTACCCATACTATATTTTATATCTTTGAGATTAAAGTATTTTTTTTAGGTAATTCTTTTTCATATTCCCCTTCCAACCACAATGCATCTCAACACCCAGCATCAATTTTTCGCCAGTTCATCGCTTCTATATCAGCAATAATTGATATTTGCTTTCTTCTCTCTTTTTTTTACGTATGTATATAATATATACATATATATTTTGAAAATTATATGCTTTGTGAACATGTTTGAAAATTGTCTTTCTCCTATATTGATTTTAAAATGATATGTTTTGGAGTTTTTTTTATCCTATTATATAACTGTTCCTCACTTCTTTTTTTGCCTTTATAATTATTATCTGAATTTTTTCTCCTATTTTTTATATCATTTTTAAGTCCTGTTGTAAATATGAATTTAGTATAGTGCTCCTATTTTTTTATAGGTGTGACAATAACCTATTTGGTTTGATCCACCATGCTGTATGTTATTATTCTTATTCTTCTTTTTTTTTAAAAAAAATAAAAATATTTTAAGAATGTATCCATTTTTATTTGTCTGACAAAGTCTACTGATTTCAAAGGCTGCTTATTTTGCTTTTTCGCTAACCTCATCAATGAAATGAAAGTGAGATTCATAGCGTTGTGAACAATTTAATAAAACTTTTAGCACTATGGTATTACAATTTTATTAACATTATTATATAAATTAGGTAGTGTTTTGATTCATTTAGTTAGATGATGAAATAGAACTTCTGTGAAGTGTTGAAGCTTTGACTCATTTTTGGTGTACAATGATTTTGCGGTCTCTAAATCTCTCCAAAGTAAATTTATGATAAAAGGTAAGCATATTTTATTAATTCTCCTTATTTATGAAGAAAGATAAAGGGATTTTCAGAAATTATTATTCGGAGAAAAATTTTGATTAAAAGTTAAATATAAATATTATTATAATAATAAATAAAATTATTTGTTATGCATTTTATTGATTTCAAAATTCAAAAGCTTATAAAAATATGCCCCCTAAATCGTATCAAAATTATTTTTATTAATTCTATGCTAATTAATGAAGTTAAGTTAATAAAAGGGTAGTAAGAAGCTAAAAACTCAATTTAAAAGTGTATAAGAACATGATGAAGTTAAATAATCTGGCTAATTTTTAAAACTAAAATCTGTGAGGAATCCTGGCCAAAAATGATCCTTATTAACGATTTTCGAAATATTGAGAGAATGGTATTGAATGTAAAAAAAGTTTTACTTGAAATTAACATTGTATCTAAAAACAGGTTCAAAGAATGTCTTCGAAGAAAAGGCCTTATTCTTTCAGGATGGAATGCGCAATCCTGTAATGAATTCATTCGATAGGAAAGAATCTACCCAACCCTCGAAAGACGAAGTATGGCTTTTTACTCCATCCAAGTTTTCAACCTTGTTTTTGGCCTATAAAAATATATGTAACCCAGCCAGTAAATATCATGTATTTTTGCGTTTATATATTTCCAATTCAGTATGCCTATTTTCACTTTATCAGGTAACGTAAATTTTTTTACAGCGGAGTGCTTCTAAATACAGGTGTACAAAATGCTCAGGAGTGAAATTTTTTTATTTTTTTTCAAAAATTTATAAAAAAAAGGCAGAAGAAAAATTGTTTTCACTTTATGAAACATGTGAAAAAACCAAAGAATTTCGAATTTGAAAGTTAAAATATATCATTTCTTGGTGAAAATTGCAACAAAATTAACGCCATCTAAACTAAAAAAAAATTTTTATGCTGAAAAAGTTCCAAAAATTTAATTTTCGTTTTTTATGAGGGACAATAGTTTATTCCACAGAGTTTCAGGTTACGTTATATAAAAAATACTAAACAAAATGTTTACAATTTGACTTTCATATTGGGAGAATGACTTTTCAGAAGCTATGATTTATTTTCTTAGTAATCAGAATTCGTTACGGTAAAAAATGGGTGTAAAGACATTTTCCAAAAAAATAAAAAAACTTGAGAAACTGAACTGGGATAAAAAATTTACAAATTTTGCAAAATTTATTTCTAGATAAAACAGAAAAATGAGATTTATTGACATCTTGGACATAAAAAACTAGTATGATTTTTACATATAAATCGATGACATATATCACATCTTCTTGTTCCTCTTGTCCTAGGTTTGCAATTTTGGACTGAACAAAATCCTCTGGAAGAAGAAGACTGTATACTTCTACTTGTTTCTTCTTTAAATCCGAAAAATTGAAAAAGTGATCTTCTTACACTACTCAGGTAGCTAAAATTTGATCTAAAGCGCATTGATTCCTCAAATAGGTTTAGACACAAATTTCTAATGAAATGTTTCCTTCCTCCTTTCTTGATGGTAGGAAACAAGCTAGAATCAATTTTATGTGCGATTATCCAACTATTTAAAATACTTATATCTAGATAATTAGCAAATAAAACCATTGGCCATCTTCTGGATTGTCTATAACATGTGTATTCTCGCAACATTTTATTTGCTGTGTCTACCCCTCCTTTATATTTGTTATAAAGAACAATTGTTTCTGGCTTTTTTCGGTGTCCTAGCGTTATTATGTCCCCTAAATGTTGACTGGACAGGCAATAAACGACTTTAAAATTTTTCCTTGCATGTTTTTGAGGTATATAAGCAATCAGTGATGCTTCTGAGGTATATAAAAATTTACTTTCGCATTCATTCAATTTCAGGCCTTTCAAATGCTCTGGTCGTATAATATGTGGCATAAAAACTCTATTGGACCTAACGGTCCCTAGCATAGTAACATTTTTACTGTTAGCCCAGACACAAAGTTCATGGAAAGTGAAAAATCTGTCTGCAAATACATCTGTGCCAGGGGGAAGGTTGAGCTCACTTACCATTCTTTGTACTATGTTTTTACTACTAAAGTAACTGGTGTCACTTAGTCCTGAAACATAAACTTCGGGTTTGAGTACATAGAAAGAGGATGCATCGTTGCAATGGTATACCTTCATTCCATAGTGACCAGGCTTGGATTTATCATAGATTTTAAACGAGCATCTACCTCTAAACTTTACGAGTTGCTCATCTATTGTGACATATTCGCCGGGACCATAATACTTGGAAAAAATTTTGGCGAAATAGTCATGTAAAAACCGTATTGGCGAAATTTTATCATTCAAATTCCTTTCTGTCCTCTTATCAAAACGTATAAATATTTTTATCAAATCAAACATGTCCCTAGTCATTGAGGCAACTAAAAAAGATTCTCCAAACTTTTCAGAAAACAAACACTTAAAATCAATACGCTGATTTCTTGCTTGTCCCATAAAAGCTATGCATCCCAAGTAAGCAAGAAGATCACTTATTTCAAATTTTTCATAGCAATAATTCAAGTTTGAATACTTCGGACTAGAGCTCCTGTAACAAACAATTTAATTGCGAAACGGGATAGAAATGAAACAACTTACATGTAATTTTCTTTCAAATGAACACACGTACATTCAAAAATGATTGGATAATTTCTTTTGTAAAAAAAAGTTGAAATATTTCAAAGGATTTTCTCAGACATTCAGCCCCTTTTTAGGACCCAAAGGATGCATGATGTCTCTAATGTTTTGTCTTCTGGGTCGACCTTGGTTGAGTCTTCTAGGTGTCCAAAAATACTCAGTTCCATCTGGGGCGATAAGAGAGTCAGAAATATTATTATCTTCAGTATCAGTCGACGAATAAGTATAACTTGAACTGTTGTAAGATGAAGAACTTTCATCATTTGAAGAACTGGAAAAGCTCGACATTAGGAGTGTTTGTACAAAATACTGGCGTTTGCTACCGAATGTAATACTGGTTATGAAGTTAAATCGAACAATATACAAATATTGATATTTATTTGATACTCGTAAGTTTGCATGTCAGTATTCATTCATACGATCATATTTCGTTACATTCATATTTGTCGCAAACAGTGCACTCATTGAATGCGTCTTTATTTTCATAATAAATAATAATCAGTATCACATATGAGAACGATAAGAACCACATATATCAGGGATGATATGCAAATGCCATTATATATGTGAAGAATAAGAAAAACAATTCTCCTTTTCACATAGGCAATTATGAAAATGAGAAAAAGGCACGAGACGTGATGATGAACAAACACAATTCTTTATAAACAATAAAAATGTACAATGCACGCACACACTGTCATACCCAATAAATTGATTATTACACGTTCTTACAGACACATGTGATAACGAAAAAATCGCATGCACACTTTCTTTAGTTAGTTACATATTAGAAAGATGTAAAGGTTTATAAATATAGTGAAGCTTCATAACAAACGAAATCACAAATGTTGTTTTCAAATATGAGACTTAACGCCATTGACAAAAAATTTGAAATTTTATTCTCGTCAAATTTTTGTCTTTATTGAAAAAAAAGCTACTTTTTTCAACAAAAAAACAAAATAAATTGAGAATACAACAACCAAAAGATTACATATATGAAAATTCAAACTTTCATTAAAAATAAAGTTCCTTTTTTCTTTGATTCGTTTGATAAAAAATTTCAATAATACATGTGGAGTTTTTTGCCATTAGTTCGTCTTTAGTGCTATACCGATAAGTCAAGTGTCTGATAGATGATAACTTTCTGCAAAAGGTTTGATTGTTCGAGATGAGTAAATGCGTTATTCATGCAGCTTTGTGCATCATGGTAAAGATGTGCCCATACCCCAAACGCCGTCACTTGAAACAAAGCTTTTAAACACGCGTTCATGATTCCATTTTGGTGAGAGCCAGTATGTATTGTCTAAAGCAGTGGTCACCAAACTACTATCCACGAAGTAAATTTATTCAGCCACAAGCTAACATTTATAGTTCTTAAAGGATAAGTATTTTTGAATATATTCTTTTCATTTCCACTTTTTATGTCTCCTCAGAGTATCAACTTTTTCACATCCATGGCGAAAACATGGAAGAAATAACTTGATTCAACGAATTAACACATCCCTAAATTTTATGATGAACAGACGGAGATTTTAAAGCTTTTAAACAATGTTGCATTCTATTTTGAACATTTTACTGTAATTGATTGCACAAAGCTTCATTATCTAAAGCAGGACTATCTAACTTTTTAATGAGTGACACCATATGGTAACCTTTTATATGGTGACAGTCCTTTTATACACATTACATATAATCACTAGAGATAACAAAATTGTCTAAAAAATCTATCAAAATTAACATATTAAAAAATTTCTCGGCATTTAAATCCTATATAATAGGAAGTTGTAAAATCGTTTGCAAGATAGCTATAGATAGTTAGTTATATCATAGAGAAATATTATACATATTGAAAATGTGTAGTATTTCTAATTATCTCTTAGAAACATGCGACAAAGTTTTAAAAAGAATTAATATCGTGAAATAAGAAAGTGGCAATTAAATTAAATTCCTATTACCTGCTATGCATAATGCCATAGATTCCCAAAATAAAACATACCCACATTTTCATCAAAGATACTTTCTCCGTTGGCTACAAAAAAAGAAAAAGAAAAAAGCATAGAACAGAGTTTCTACATGGAAAAGATTTCAGCACATCTCAATAGATCATGATGATAATAAATCAAACGAATTTGTTTTTGCTTCAAATGTCTCAAAGCTTAAAAGCTTTTACAACGAAATTTAATGAATGCAAACGTGATTCACACTTCTATCGATTTGTCATTGATATTCAAAGCATCTGAAATATTTAGCGATAGGATGGATTGAAATTCACAATAATCTAAGTTCAAAGCATGCAAGTTGACATAAAAAGAGGGATGAATTATTTGGAGTTAAGTGGAATACCCACTTCACAGACTTTGAGCTAAAGAGTCTAGCATGTGTGAAATACGGCTAAGACTGGTCCGGCTATTCGACTTTTAACACGCCATCATAAAAAAGTGTTTATTATATTATTATACAATAGACATTTTGCTTTGTGTTGAAAATATATTTTAAAATTTAAGTATATATAGGAAATGAAATAAAGTAAAATGAGGAATCAACTTAACTGATTATAATAATAAGTATTTTTTGATCTGTATTTTACTCATTTAAAAATGGCGGCTATTTAAAAAGTGTATCATAAAAGGTGAAGAGAAATCTAAAATTTAGTTTTCAAATACCTTTTATTACTATTTATTCTAATGAAATCTAAATCTAGTACCTCAAAAAGTTCGCTTGTAAGTCCTAATATCTCTGTTAATCATGACTGCATATGTTTCAATTGTGAAAGTAAATCCCATGAAATGATCAAATGCAGCTCATGCCTTAATTGGATGTGCTACACATGCCAAAGTATATCTAAGCATATGGTTAACTTAATTGAAAATTTTGAAGGATGTGGTATCCGTTGGTTTTGTACGGCTTGTAGGAAAGATGATACAGCTACGCTGAAAAAAGTCATTAATAAAATTAACGAAGATATTACCTCTTTCAAAAAGAACAATGAAAAGCATATTAAGAAAATAAATGAAGATCTTTCTACAAGAATGACGGAGGTCTTTGACCACAATAAACATCTTGTAAACATGATTGAACTATCTCATAGCAAAATGAATGAAAAGATCGATAAACGAATTGAAAAAATCTCACCTAATTCTACTCAGAAATCAACTTCCTCTCCTCCACAAGATTTTCGGCAAATACTTAAAGATACGCTATCGAGCCAACGTGCCACTGAGCTTGACATAGAACGACGTAAAGCCAATCATATAATTCATGGTGTGGAAGAGTATAACAATGATGGTAAAAGAATTAATGACGCTCAATTTGTTCAAGAGCTGTTCGATAGACACCTATCCATTGGTCAAATAAAAGTAACAAATCTGACCAGACTTGGTAAAATAAAAAAGGAGGAAAATGTTAAAGGACCTCTCCGAATTACTTACGAGTACTACTCTGACAAGAACTTGGTTCTAAGTGCCCTACCCAACTTGAAAAAAACTCCCGACAACTTCAAAAAGATCTTCATTTCAAACGATCATAATCCTGAAGAACGTGAAAAAGTGAACAAGTTAAGAGTTCAAGTGAAAACGTTCAATCAAGAAAACAAAGATAAATCAATAATATATTTATTAAGAGGTAGTTCTTTAAACGACTTCCGTGTGATCAAAAAAAAAATATGTTTATCAAACACTACTTGCCACTAACGAATCAATAGAACCTACAAGTTAAAACAATCAACTTTCACTTCAAGTCAACATAAAGAAATTTCCCGAAATATTTTATCTGTATTCTATACCAATTCTAATCAACTTCTTCCCAAAATGTCTGAACTTTCTTTGGTAATAGACAGAACAAATTCTGATTTAATTTTTATTACCGAAGTTCTTACAAAAAATAAAGGTTCATTTCCGCCAGTCTGCTCCACCTATAATCTGTGCAGTTTTTCAATGGTCAACAATTTTGATAAAGTAACTAACCATGCTTCTAAAACTAGAGGAATCATTGCTTATTTTAAGCCATTTTTAAAAGTCAAAACTCTATCCCCCTTTCCTCCTTTCTACATTAAATATATTACTTTAGAGATTGAAAATAATGGCAAAAACTTTATCGTTTGCTGCATTTATAGAAGCACCTTAATCAATATGGCTTGTTCTACTCATGAAATAATTCGTCCCTTTTCAACCCTCATTGACTTGTTTCCTAAATTTACTATAATTTTCATTGGAGATTTTAACTATCCTTCTATTCCTTGAAACTCCAAATTTCACAAAGCTGGAATGAATTCTTCTGCTATGAAGTTTGCAGATTACCTAGCTCTAAACAACTTGTTCGAATTAATTCATGATGCTACTAGATTAGATTATTCTGGAAGAGAAAGTATTTTAGACCTCTTAATTACGAATTTCCCTTCTGATCTTTCAAATATTTCTATTTTACCAGCATTGGATGGTAGTGATCATTACTCTATTACGTTCGATTTTTCTTATATTGTCAAAGCGTCATCTTCTATAACCACCAAACTAAATGTTCGCTCGGGAAGATACAACAAAATAAGAGAATATCTGTCCAATGTTAATTGGAACCTATATAATGAATACTCTTTTTTAGAGTTTTATGATATTTTCATGAGAGTTATATACGGAGCTATTGCTGAGTTTATACCTTTAATGAAAAAGAAAACAAAATATAATCCGTTTATGAACAGATCCACTACATGCATATACAAAAGAAAAAAAAGCTCTTCAAGAAAAAAAAACATAGCAGGTGAGGATAGCTATTCTTACATATAGGTTTAGATGTAGCAGGTTTGGAAAACTGATCTGGTTGATTTCTTTGGGTAAAAGGTTGCATTTTAACTAAAAATTTACATTTCAATATAAGACAACAAAAAGTATTATTTTATAAGGAAATGAAAATGTATCAATTGAAACTTTGTCATAATCCACATCTGCAAATGACCATATTGCATCTAACTCGTATTTATTATTGAACATATTCATCCTTGAGCCTAGAGAAGAAAAAAAATAAAAAACGAAAAATACGAACTCAAACAAAGAACATCTAGAACAGACGGCGACAACGTATGGCAAGAGTGCCAAGTGTGCCATGCGGCACTTTACTTTTGATAATAAATTTACATTTGTTTACATGCATTTTGAAATTAAAATAAATTTATGTTATAACGAGTTCCAAAAGCGTATATGTACTCTATTAATTCGCATTTTTGGATTGGCGCAATCAATGCTTTGCCACGTAGTTTTGGCACTTCATTACAAAGAGATACCGATGTCAGATTCAGACTGTAGAGTTTCTCGAAATGTGTTCCGTGCTGAATATTTTGTTTGACAACTTTAAACTTGGTTTTCATCCAGAGTCGTTTCTCTCAAAATTCAAAACTTTATCTAAATTCCTCAACAAAAAAGATTTTATTTGAATAATATTTTTTTGAAAATTTATTATTTTCACTATAATGCATTGAGCCTCAATCCTTGTTAGATGTCAACCTTGAGCTTAAGGGCGAGAGCTTGAGTGGTTCGATGAAAGAGGCTCATAACCCCAAAAGCAAACCCTACAAGACGATATTTTGTGACCGATACTGGCGCATACCCGCCATTCTTTTCAGGACCGCGTCTACCCTACTTTACTTTTTTTTTTTACGATTTTTGAAATCCTCATGTATCAGACCCATTTCTCTTGAAGTTCTTTGAGACCTACTAATTCGATGTCTACTTCGTTAAGTCTTTACTTTATTTATAAGCCCATCTTTATTTTATTTTTCGATTCCAAAAATGGAAATTAAATTACATGGAACTTTAAAAAATTTAATTTTGAAAAAAAAATAATAATAATAATAATAAAGGTAGTTATACCATCACCAGTGGGACAGATCACAATCTTAAAAACTCGTTAGCTTAATTTGGTAAAACTGGTGTTTGAATTTTTTAGCTCCGTTTCTACCTTTTTTACAACCGATGATGCTGGGTGGAGAAAACAGGATCTGAATATGAAAAGCAGTAGTTTATTTACACTTTGAATTTTTTAAGAAAAAAAGTTTTCATTTTTCTAAATAAAAAATTTAATGTAACTCTAGTGCAAGCTGAATAAACTGATCTAATCGGCCTGGTCTGACACGAGGGCCTATGTTTAATGTTTTTTTCTAATTGATATCATTTCAAACATTTGGCGAAACAAAATTAAATTTTGGAAAAATTGAAAAATATTTTTTAACTACATTTAAGATAATAAGTGATTAAATATTTAATAATAGAAAATAGCGAAAAAATAGAGATCATGGTAAAAAAGAAATGAAACAAAAAATACAATGCAAAAATGTCCATTGCAAAGATGAGTGGGTTAAAAACTCAGCATAAAGAAAACATGAACGAAAAAGACTTTTGTGAATTTGCCTACTTTCCTTAAATTAATAAAGGCAGATTGAATATATTTAATTTTGAATAATATGAAATAGAACAGATTTAGGATGTGATAATTGAGAGAATTGATTTGTATATTTTCACTCCTTGAAGGTATAAATAGGAAATATCATCCATTTTTTCTAAGACTTTTACCCAAAATTTCTACTCCCATATATCAATTTATGTGGTTTTTATATATCGTATTTGCTAATATACATTTATTATATAATATAGAGGTTTAACCTAAAACAGTTCTTGGGTATTAACAAAAAGGGGGCAAAACTTTGATCATTATTTTTAAAGTTAAACTCCATTTTAAGATGGTTAAATTGTTCATTTCTCAATTCGCAAAATCCTTAAACATAACGAAATCCCAACTGGATCAAATCCTTTTTCTCAAAATGAAAGTTAAGGAATTTCATTCCAATGCCCATGACAGCGCCATGAAAAGTTATGTGCATTATTCGATGCCCAAAATAATAACTGGTCATAAGGATACTTACCGGGAGTTGGAGTGTAGGTAGTATGAGGAATATTCTCTGGTTCGTTTCTTTGGGGATCGTCATTTGCGTTTCCAACTAAAAAATAAAACATGTAGATTGTACGGGTTTTATTGGTACACGTAAACTTACTTAACGTAAGGCTTAAACATAGGCACTAACATAGATGTGCTAATCAATGTTCAAAAATGTATCATTATGCAAAAACGAATCTTATTTTTCATTTATTGTAAAAAACGTAAAAATTTTCAAAAGAAAATGCATTATGTAAAAGTTTTCTGTTTTATAGATCGTTTAAGTTCTCATTTTAATGATTTAAGTGAAAAAATGTTTTTAAATTCTTACTTTTTATGTTATTATAATGAAGAAAATAGATATTTTAAAATTTACAGGGTAGACATTTTTAAATATGTCGTTAATTTTATCAAAATCTTTGAGTAAAAACACTACTAAGATGTGAAAAGTAATCTAAAAATCAATCACAGACGATTATTATGAAAGTAATCAGCCAATGGCCAAATATATTAATATTTAAAGAACAAATGAGTTGCTTTTTTTAGATCTTAAATTGCATATTTAGATGGTAGGATTGTTATTTAGTTCGCCATTAATTCAGATGGTTATATTTATTTGATTTGAGCAAGTCAGTTAATAAATTATTCCTTATAGTGTGTAATCGTTATTTTATCTGTCATAATTTTGACCTTGTACGGATAAGGGTATAGTAGCATATTTTGGATTCACGTATTTCTGTAAAAAAGTTATATTGTATCTATTTGTGCTATTTTTTTGCAAAAAGAGCTCTTCGATTTTATAGCGTATATTTAATTATTAGAAAAATTGATTAATAAAAAATAAAAACAAAAATTACACAAAAAATCATTTAGGCCATTAAATATCCATGAGATCACGCCTTCAATTGCATCCGAGGGTGTAAATGAATCATCTAAAAGTATAAAAGAAATTACAATGTAGCAAATTTGATGCTACTAATTTTGCATTATAGAATTTAAAAAAAATAAAATTTCAAAAACAGTTAGATAAATTCAAAGAAGCTAATTCTGAAAAATTCACAAAAAAAATATCCTAAATATGAGACGCATTTTCACTAAGCAACCAAAACTGAAATCACCCCTGTCTATAATTGATAAAATAAAATTTAAAGTAAATATCGACTAAATCTTTTAAAGCAATCTCTCTTTCTCATCTCATCCTAATTTTATAACTGAAATATCTATATTCGTTTTGTGTACCAATGATAATATCTTATAAAAGGGGTAATATTTTTTGCATAAATTTTTGCTTCAAAAGTAACGTGGGTCTTACAAACGGGTGTGTGTTATATCAGGGTATTTACTCTCTTCCGTAGAGACAGAACTGAGGCATACACCGGCACAAGGGAACGGAAGGCTTCCTGCCCTTGGAGGCCTTGACAGGCGTCACATGAAGACTTTTTGGATATGCAACGTGTCTCTTAGTCTTCTCTCAGCTATAAGTAAATAGTAAGCATTCTAATTTATATTATCAATTTTTCAAAGGAAAGAAACATGGAAAAAGTGTTGCTGTTTTTAAACGCAATATTACTCAAAACCTCTCATTAAACAAATTTTTAACTATCAGTAATTATCTTATTTATCATCAGGAATCATCATAACTCTTCTTCCATTTTTGATGACAAAATTCTAAACTTCTTAATATTTTTTTAATTTTTATATCACGCAAGATTATAAAATATTTTTCTGAAAGGGAAAGAAATTTTCAGAAAGGAGAAGCCACTACGACTAGAGCAATGCACAGAGCTTCTTTATGCAAGCGATGCCCTTCATAAACCTTTAAAATTTTATCAAGCCTGCCCGTACTCTAACTATTAATATAAAAAAACAATTAATATAAACATACATATAT
>JAUIRK010000924.1:0-96103 GCA_030549495.1 Nectonema munidae
GATAAGACTTTATTCATGTTTGAAAAAAATGAAGTGAACTAAACTTTCGTTTATGTGTTCACATGGGAAAAAAATCCCTCATCCGTTCAGCGGAGAAGTATAAATGAGTTGAAATAAGAAGCATGAAAGGATGATAGACTCAAAAAAACCCATAATAAACAAAATGAAAAATAAAATAAAAACAGAATAATTTCAAGTTAGATACACACAGTCATAAAACATCATTTGATAGTTTAATTCCATTCTTCAAGCAAAGGAAGCATATCTGGATGTAGAAGAGTTGATGAGTGGATATATGAAGAAAAAAAAAAGCGGCGAGATTCTAAAAAAAAAATACAAAGAAGAGGAAACAAAAGAAAATCCAAAAATATTTAAAAAAAAAATGTTTCAAATGAAATCAGCATAAGGAAAAGAACTAACGAAACATATGTAGTTTATATTTTTTTTTGAAGCTTTTAATATTTCTTAAATACCTAATATGTAAAGGAATGGAGTTCCATACGGCAATAGATTTTTTAAAAAAATGTTTGTTAAAAGAAGTATATTTATAACGTCTATTACGTAAATTATTCTTTGAGCGTAAATTATATTGATAAAAATGATTATTTTTTATATAATAAATATTGAAAATATTTTTACTATTAATTACTTTATAAACAAAAATACCTAATTGAAACTTACTAATTTCTCCTAGAGTAAGTATGTTATGATTAAACACAACACTATTATGGTTTTTATAATCAATAAATTTAAAGGCACGTCTTTGTTTATTTTGTAAAATGTTAAATTTTGAAATACTACATAAACACCAAATAAAGTTACAATATAAAATTTTAGAATGAAATAGAGAATAATACAAAATAATCCTAGTTTGAAGGTTCAAAAAATAACGAATTTTAAACATAAGACCTAAAGCGATAGATACATTCTTAATTACATTGTCATACTGTAAGTTGAAATTCAATTTGGAATCAAGAAATACACCTAAATATTTATAACATGAAGATTGAGTTAATAAGTTACCACAGATCTGTAGTGGAAGAAACACTGATTTTTTTTTCCTCGTAAAAACTATATGTTCACTTTTATGAAAATTAATGCGTAAACTATTATTATATGACCAATTAGCGAAAGAATTCAAAAATATATTTAAAATATCGATATCATTGAATAGATTTTTGCTTTTGTGTAGAATTACACAATCATCTGCATATAAACATAAGTTAAAATTATTATTTTGTAGTTTAAAAATGTCATTGATATATAAAATAAACAAAAGAGGACCCAAAATAGACCCTTGAGGAACCCCTATGAATGTATCTAAAATTCTAGAACTACTTCCATTAATTGTACAAAATTGCTTTCTATTAGACAAATAACTACTCAAGATATTTAAAAACTTACCCCTGAATCCATAGCAGCTTAATTTATATAACAAAATTTTACGATCTATTCTATCGAAAGCTTTAGAAAAGTCAATGAAAATACCACAGACATCTAAATTACTATCAAAAGATTCCAAAATATAGTTTACTACAAAAGAGACTGCCATATCAGTTGAAACACCTGACCGAAACCCAAACTGACGTTCATTCAAAATTTCATGTAAGTTAATAAAATTTATCATTCTATTGAACACAATTTTTTCGAAAATTTTACTAAAAAAAGGTAAAATGCTAATGGGCCTATAGTTTTCAATACTTTCAGGGTTACCAGATTTAAATATAGGAATAACCTTAGAAATTTTAAAATAATCAGGGATATATTCATCCTTTATAATTTTGTTGAATAATTTGGTAAAGGTTATTCAAAACAAATAATACAATATTTTTACCCAATTTGTTAGAAAGACCATCCCATCCTGATGAAGTAGATGCGTTAAATGTATTTGCAGTAATCAAAATATCATTAATGGAAATTTCATCAAAATAAAAAGTATTATCAAGTACTGGGATTGAGTCAAAGTAGGCTTCATTTGTGATTAATTGAGTATTTGTAAAATAGTCATTAATTTCATCCGAATCAAAATGACAGTGATTGATTGCTTTCTTATCTAAAACTTCATTAATAAGTTTCCAGGTACTCTTCATATCAAATTTTGAGCTAGTGAACTTATTATAGTAAAACTTTTCTCTACTTTCTTTTACTAGCTTATTATACCTATTTCGTATTTGTTTAAACTCATTCCATTTAGAAAGGTTTCGATATTTCAAGAAAGATTTATAAACTTTGTTTTTATACTTTCTAAGTAATCTTAATTCTGGTGTGAACCATTCATTTTTAACTTTGGGCTTCATTTTCATAAAAGGAAAACATTTTTTATAGATATAAGATATTTTATCAATCAATACTTTACAGTACTCATTAGCATTCAAATTAATATCTATATACCAATCTTCATTCAACATACAATTATAAAACATAAAATAATTTTTTGAAGACATGTTTCTGCATATAATATCGCTATCAGACTTTAAATTGTCAGTCAAATAAAAATTTTTGTAGAAAATAAAGTTGGGTAAATGATCCGAAATATCAATTAAAATGTTGCCAGAAAATGAATCCACAAAACTGAAATTAGTAAAAATATTATCGATAAGTGTAGAACTGGTTTTTTGTATTCGAGTATGACCGGAAATATTTAGGTGGAAACCAAACTCATGCATAAGATTTAAGAAAATACTGGAATGATGATTAATAATTTTAATATCCATATTTATATTGAAATCTCCAACAATAAAAACCTTTTTATTGAAAAAATTAGTTTGATTCATTAATAGAGTAAACTCATCTATAAAAAAATCTATGTTGAAACTTGGAGGTCTATATATTATCAAAATTGTAAATAAAATTGGTTCCTTAACATCAATTATTAGATATTCAAATGAGGTAAAAGAGCTCCCAATGTTATTTGTATTATACATTAAACGTTTATCAATATAAGCTCCAAGACCGCCACCTCTACCTTCTCTTTTTTTTTTGACAAAATTAAAACCATCTATGGTCAGATTAAAATGACAGTCCCAAATTTCAGTAAGACAAAAGATACCAATTTTATCAATGCCTAGATCATCAAATAATAATTTAAACTCAAAAAAATTCCTTGATAAACTTCTACAATTCAGATGAAGTAACATAAAATTGAGTAAATTAGAAGTTTCAGTGTAATTTTCAAGTTGATTTTTCAAACTTTAAACGGTGTAAAAATTAAAATTATGAACTTTAGGTAAAAAACTGTTAAATTTATCGTGACTGTTAATATCAAAATTACAAAAATTGGAAAGCATTTTATAGATTTATAGTATTTATGATAAAAAAAATATATATATATGATTCAATATATTCAGAAATCACAAGTATTTACTTTAATAAAATTTAAATTAAGTTTTCTACACTCACAAGATTTAGAGAAAGCATCATGATGAAAATCCTTATATTTTTTACGTATACAATTTACACATTTATGTAATTCTACATTAGAAGAATTAGAACAAGTTTCCGACTTGTGATTTTCAGAACAGTATTTGCAAACCGCTTTATAAATTTACAAACAGATGAGGTATGACCAAAGTTACAACAATTGGTACACTGTTTAGATAAGTAAAAATCATGAACTTGGTAACATCCATAATTAATGAAAAATTCATTATGATGCATTTTAATAGCATTTCTTATATGAGGATCGACCGAAAAAACAATAAATTTTTTTCTTGTAGACTCATTAATTTTGGAAAATAGTAATTTAAATTTGTAATTTATGTCTATTAATGGCTTAATATAATTATTTTTACTCAAAATTGATTCAAAAATTAAATTATCATCCAAATTGGAATCAAGGTTATTAACCATTATTTTTATACCAAATTTAGGATTATCATGAAGTTTAATGGAAGAACTGTCCTTTAATTTGTTTTTAAAAACCATCTTAGCATCTTCTAATGATTTAGAGTTTGGAAAAGTATACTTGATAGAATTTTTATTAATATAACGTTTATTAATCTTAATTTTAGAAAGTGCCTTATCTGAGAAAGAAGTGAAGTCAGAAACATCCTTATCATTATCAAATTTAACTTTAATAAAACAATTGTTACTCACTACATCTGCATATGTTTTGGCTGGCTTATCAATAGCTTTATCAAACTTTAAGTCAGATTTTAAAACAGAAGATTTCAGATCATTAAGGCTATCTTTGATTAAATTCAAATCATCTATAATGATTGTTGTATCATTTGAAGCTTCTAAAGATTTAAAGCTTGCATTAAATTAGTTTTAATTTCTTTTTTCGTGAGAGAATCAATTTTGAGAATAATCCCACGGATCTTCTCCATCAAGGATATGAAAAAAAAATATATATATATATATAAATAACTTTCAGACGAAAAAAAGATAAAATGAAATAAATCAAAAAGAGATTCAACCGTAAAGGAAACGATATTTCAAGAGAAAATTTTGAAAACTAAGTGGCTTGAAGATTTTTTCGAGTAAAATGTTAGAAGAAGGTTCTAATTTCAACCATTTTTGAAAGAGAGTAAATTGTTGTAAAAAAAACAGAAAAAAAAAGTTTTATTTGTCTTAAATTTTATTTAAGGAAAACACAAATGATGCTCTATCATTAATTTAAGAATGATAACTTATACATCTTTTCCATACTTAAAATATTTCTTATAGTTTTGCATTTTTTACAAAGAAGTTTCTCACTTCCACTGAATAGCGAAATGTAAACAGTTTGTTAAATCAATCGTTTTTTATCTACTCGCAGTGACTAAAAATAATATGTTAACTAATGTTGCTTTAACCAATAATTATTGGAAGAATAAACAAATATTTGAAGATTTAGCAAAAAATCGTTGATCACAAGCGCAATGTGGCATCTTCGATTTCACCCTCACTACTTGTAGAATGAGTACACGTCATGTTTTGGGTTAGGGTGAGGTGCGAGCATTTGTAGACGTAAGACTTGCTCACAATTCTTTTTCCTCCCCTTACGAAACGCTTTCTTTGCTCCCTTCAAATTTCCCCTTCAGAGTTTTTTCATGTGCAGTTATTTTTATTTCCTTTTTAGGTAGAGCGAATCGTTTCTCATTTGAAACTTGGGACGGAGACGTATGAAGAAATTCGGAATTTGATAAGTGAAGCTTTTGACAAAGGACTTTCAGCTAAAACAAATGAAGGCGCTTCTGTGCGTATGCTCCCATCTTTTGTTCGCTGCACTCCTGACGGAACCGGTACCATTTTAACTCATTTTGTCCCAAAATCTCTTTTACTTAAATTTCCTAAAAACTTAAATGATTTTAATCTTTTTTTGGGTGGATTGATTTTTAAATATTCGCATTTATCTCATGTATCATTGATTGCATTCATATAAAGAAGCGTTACTCTAATGAATGTGTTCTGAATATGGCAGACATCCTTTGGCCTTTTAGCTCTAAAACCACATATGTTTATTTTAACTGGACTGTATAAGCGGCCTACATTTTGCTTTATCAAATACTACCTTGCTTAAATGGGAAAGATGTTAACTAAAATTGCTGTCCTAGCAAACCTCTTTGGGGTTAGATCAGGGATCAGCATTTTTTTTTACCCTTTGACCCCTTCATAGAACATTTGACTTCACATCGACCCCTACCCCACATAGAAATGCTTAATAAAAACATTAATCAATGCCCAACAATCAAGACAAAAAATACAAACAAAAATGTCTCATATATCCCATTCTCCTAAGCTATGTTTAAAAAAAGGAGATTTAAAGGTAAAAAAGCATAGCACAATTTGGTAAGTTTGTCTATCTTATCGACCCATAAATATCTGTTATGGATCCCAAGAGGCCGATATCGACTACTTTGCCGACCCCTGTGTGAGATGGTTTTATAGTTCCACAAAATGCTTGATTTTAAGTCACCATCAACGAACTCTAGTCGTCAAGCTGTTGCTAACATTGTGCAGGTGAAAATGCTTATAATAAGATTTAAAATTTTATAGCACTAAGTCCATTACCTTATCCGTGGGAAAGAATAAAACTATTTTAGTCAATTCTTAATAGTGGGAAGAGATTTTTAATTTGCAAGATATAACATACAAAATAATTTCCCTTTTTTATACGTAATAATTGTTATTCGTAGCGCCTCCTAAAAGGATTTCAGAAGATTTCCTTTGGGGCGCTACCACCCACTTTGTGTATGAAAATCCTTGCATGAGTGTGGACAGTGCAATCAAATGGTGGTTCGGGCATGTAAGTTGCTGTCCGCGGTCTCCCCAAGTCCATCCTTCACACGCACTATCAGCCAACATTTGGAAGCTGACCGAACGCTTTGAAATGTATTTTCTTTTGGGCGACCCTCAAAAAGGCGATGAATGCACCCCTTTTCAATATCACGACACATGTATCTCTTTTTACAGTTATAATAATTCAGTATGAAATTTTATGTTGAAAAATGGTGTGCCGCAAAGAAATACGATATTTTATGCCCCGTAATGTGAAAAAGGTTGGCAGATACCGCTTTAGAGTAACCTTGGCTCCAATCATTTTAATGCATGTACATTATATGATTGTTGACTGCTCATCTTCCCTGACAGAGAACAATTGATAGCTTTTTTAACGAATTCAATTTTACACCGTCAAATATTGATTTTAACTCTTCAATTTGTCTTCTTTATTATCATCCAGAATCTAGATTGATCGCAGATTTTCTTTATATATTTTATAAATGGAAATTAATGAACATAGAATACTCGAAGAAACAAAGATGTTCTAAATTTGAGAGCAATACTCAAGTAGGTATAATTATTCTCCCTCTTAATACTCGAGATGACCTAGAAACTCATAATGAATCATATGATGAAACTCTTACCTAGGCTTTGAATAATCTGTCACATGATGCGAAATGAAAGAATATGACGACACTTTTGATAGCTCTTATTCACCAAGGAATTGATTTCCATTCCAATAATTTACTTAACATCGCTTATTGTGCTGTGAAAAATTTAATTTGATTTGAAAGTAGGAGGGATAGAAAATTTTACAGAAAAACTTTTTAGTTCATGTCAAGATTTGTATTGGAGTCATTTTGTCAGCATATAAATACCAAAAAAACGCTTCAAAGAAATTAAATCTTTTTTTCATTTTACAATAACGATGATTTTCAAGGAGGCAATAAAATAACCAAACCCTGTGGGTGCAATTCCAATAATATAATATACTTATAGGATCCTTAGTTGCTCGTGCTGTCCTAAAACATTAAGTATTGGGTAGTTTTCAATAATTCACGATAACATTATTTATTTATTTGCAACTTTTTCAGAACCTACTCTTCGTCGTAAGGGAATCT
Organism: Nectonema munidae; assembly: GCA_030549495.1. Taxonomy (NCBI): domain Eukaryota; kingdom Metazoa; phylum Nematomorpha; class Nectonematoida; family Nectonematidae; genus Nectonema; species Nectonema munidae. The sequence goes on from JAUIRK010000924.1 coordinate 7,326, forward strand.
CAATCTACAATTTTATTATAATGAAAAAGTATTCTTTTTCAGCAAAAAAAATCAAAATAACACAGAGGAAAATATGATTTCGAATCAGATGAAGAAGAAGTTATCGTTGTTCAGTGGAAAAATGCTATTCACCTGGCCTTAAATTCTATAAAAGCAAGTTTATACACACTCAAACAAACAAAAAAGGTTTGTTAGATCGTATGTGTAGTAAATACAATCTATATATTATAGATTAGTAGAAGTAGTAATGGGACTGTTTACAAGAACTGAAGTTTCAAGACCAGGACCAGGTGATAAAAAGTTTCATAACGTTAATAGCGGACTTCATCATCCAATTAAAGCAAAATGATGAATAAAAAAGAATGAATTGATTTTTGGATACTAATACTTTGTAAATGAACTAACTTTAAATTAGGACTTAAAATTTTTTGATAAATATTTCAAGTTAATTATTATTTTTAAAAGGATGAGGTGTGATAGTTTGGGTTGGAGTAAAAACAGGTTATCGACAAAGATATAGAAAACCTTTTGAAGACGATATAAAGAAGGCTTTAAATCAGGGACGTCCAACTTTTTTTATCGGTGGGACCTTTTGAGATATTGAGGATCGTTGGTTGGGCCGCATACCTATGGTTAGGACTTTAGGCTTTAAAAAAGAAAAAAAACTTTTTAAAGAAAAATTTAGTTAATGTGATTTTTTGTTTTTTAAAATTTCATCTATATTTATCTCAATGTTAGTATTTTGTATTCTTAAGATGTGAATAATGCAGACGAGTTCTTTCGGAATTTTTGATGTTTTTCAATTCATTGAAAGTGTTGCGTTCAATTAATTATGAAGGTGTGAAAAGACTGTTCTCTATGTAAAGTTCGAAACTTCGAAGATCAAATAATTCAAGTTGGCACTTACTTGGTACATCAGGATAATTTATGGAAAAAGGACAATCAAACAAATTGAATCCAATTTTTATTTTTCTGAAATCAGAAAATCTTGTGTTAAAATCTTCTAATAGAATTTCACAACTTTCAATATATTTTTCTAAATTAACCTTATTTTTTTGCCTTTCCCTTAGATAAACTTTGGAACTGTACTCAAAAAATTCCCTAAATTCAAGTTTTTTGAAAGTTGTTATTCGTTCAAGCATCGAAAAGCATAATTGATTTCTTCCTTGTAAATTTGGGCTAACTTGGGCTTTCAGATTAGCCAATTATACTAACAGGCGTGAGAGCATTTTGTTTGATGAATACTGTTCCTGTCGGAGTGTGAATGTGAGAATAAACGGCGAGAAAAACGTTTGAAAAATTCGTTAAAGTCAATATTGTATCGGATAGTGTGGTTGTGGTATAATCGACTGTCGGATAAACGAGGTCTGATTACCAATGCGTCTTGTAATAAATGTTCTTCAAAAGACAGACATTTTTGATCTTTGACAGCCAATACTGATTCGGCTGAACGCAGAATTCTGTTCCCTAAAGATTTACAAAAGCTATCGTTTTTAGAGTCATAGTATACAATCTTTACTTGGTTAGACCCTAACACATCTATCGTTAAAGCTTTTTGTTACATTGTGACCATCCGTTTCAATAACTGATGAAAAGCGGTGAGGGATATTACATCCGAGAAGTAGTGATCACTGTCTCTCCATGTCCTAATGGGAAAGTCACAAACAAAAAAATCTGGTGTAACCTATTCTTTTCATTCAATTTTAGAGCATGTTTCCCAGTTTATTTTCGTCAAAAACCTTAACTATTTACTGAATTTGAAATGTCCTATCTCTGGCATAATTAAACTGCCGATTTATCGCACTGTGGTAATTTTGGTGTATTTATCAAGCTCGTAATTCCTATAAATCCTACTTTCAGAGAAATACATGATAAGTTTATGAAAATGAAAGTGAAGAATTTGTTCTAGCCCAAAGCGTTATTCGGTAGATTAGAGACGAAATTGAAGAATCGGGAATGTTCTCAATCCTAATAGATGAGTGTAAAAATAAAAGCTGACATGAATAATTATCAGTTTGTTTTTGCTTTGCCATCATATATGAATAATTTAATTGGTTGAAAAAGTCTCAAATACTCAACAGGAGAGAAAAACACCGTTCAATTAACCTATATATGGGGGGGGGCATGAGTAAGGTTCGTTAGATACTGGGTTTCGATAGCTCAAAGTCTTGGGTTGGATCCCGCACCAAGCTTACTTTCCTCATAGTTCGATACAAGCGACGCAATTGTGCTTTTTCAATGAAAACTATGCCCAGTATCTTTACCTTTTAATTTTCCAAACTTATAATAAATTAATTGCTTGGCTAGAATTACATTACCAAAAGATAGGTCTGTATTTATCTAATTTATATAAGAGAGAAATGTTACCGGTCAATCTTGACTAAGTTGTAGTAGTAAAGTTTGTTAATCTTCGATTTATAATAGAGTTGAGGTAGAGCAAACAACTATTAGTGAAGATACAAAAAGGAGTATTGTACATAAAAGTGCACAAATATTCTTTCAATCTTTGGTTGCCTGTATAAGTTTTTTCCTTTATGTTTTGAGAAAATGGCAAATATCTTGCATTAGATCTTGGAGGCACAAATTTTCGCTGTTTGCTTGTCAACTTGAATGGCTCCAAGATTACCATGCAAAACAAGATTTACATGATTTCGAAGAAACTCATGTCAGGTCCAGGAGAAGAGGTATTAAATTTCTAGCATTTATCTTCACTATCAATTTTTTCGTTTTGTTTGCATTATCAACTATGTTTACATGGATTATGTATATGCGTATACTATATATATATATTCGATATGCTACTTAATTAGAGTAGGGTTAGAAAAACTCGAGCTTTCGGTAAAACCTGGTTTATTTTATTAAAGTTTGTAAGAGCTATCTTACATAGCTAGAGAAAATAAGCTTATTTTGTCTCCCCACAGATGGATCATCTCGAAAAAATGTATGTAATAGAATACCATAAATAGCCATCTGTAGGAAGAAAATAATTTACAATTTCAAGACCTTGCAGGTTATGAAATTGTATATTTCCATTTTAAATTCAAAATTGTCCTTTTTAAATTCAAAATTAAATATATTTTTTTACTTTTTAATCATTTTTTGGAATTTTTGAAAAATTATTCAATATCGATTTTAAGAGCTGAAAGATTTGCGCATTCTGATTCATTTTCAAATGAAGTAAAATGTTGTTTGACCTCATCTGGATTAATTGATTCTGTACACAGTAGACCCTCTTTAAGTCGGACTATATTGGGAACAGGGTGTCCGACTTAGCAGAGGGTCTATATAAATATGGTAGAAAAAAATATTTCAAATTGGACGAATTATTTATTTATGCACAATAAACATTTTAATTCCGTAAATTTTTTTGCTATGTTACAACATAGAAAAATTAAAGAACAATTTGAAAAGAGTTCTTATACAAAAGAATACTCATCAGAACAGCGAAGTCCACTCGTAGATGCTCGAGGAGACTGAAAAGTATTTGATGCTTGAGGAGAGTCTCATTCTGTAGCTGTAACAACTGGTTGAAAAAGAATTAATTTTTAATTGCTTTCCTTGTATGTGTTCCTCCGAATGATCATATCCATCAAAGATCTTAAGTGCGTGTAATACTGGTTGCTTTCCTCGTCTGCAGTTAAATCAATGTACGTTATAGCAGTGTCAAGGACTCCTCGAACGACTGAAAGTTTGGGAATTCGAACATCCGAATCATTTCCTTCATTGTCCTCCTCTTGTTCTGTGTTACCTTTAAGAACTTATTTAGCTTTATCTTCATCTGTCATAAAATGATGGCCAGGATCACCTTCTGTTTCTTCTAGCCACTCTCTTACATCATCCAAAGAAACATGCCCGCTCTTTTAAGGAGACGATGAAAATCATTTGCCTCAAAACCTTCAAAGTTCTACTCAACATCATTAGTACCACACAAAAGTTTTTTCCATGCGTCGGCCAGTGTTGTTGCTTTAACAGCCCTCAATGCAGTTGTAATATTGAAAATGGCCCCTTTTATGTTGTAGTTCCGGATATTTTCTTTGGTTTTTTCACCTCTTCTATCAACCCCAGCATTCTCATCATCAATGACACACCGCACTTCAAGATATTTACGCTGATACCGTCTTTTACCAGAATAAATTATACTCTGGTCTATTGGCTGAATCAGAGATGTGACATTTGGAGGCAAAAAAAGAACTAATGGAGATGAACACTTCAACAACTTGATATAGCCACAACAAACTTTGGAATACGTCAAAATTTAGAATGGCTTCTTGTAAACCAAAACGAAATTAAAAAAAATCAAAGAAAATGGCCGCTTGTAAGCCTATGAGGGCAAACATATGCATTCTCAGTCACGGTCCGACTTTTCCGATATCCGAGTTATCAGGGTCCGAGTTAACGAGGGTCTATTCGTTCACTTCTTGGTAAATATTTATATCCCAATTTCTTTTAGTTAAATTAAGAAATTTTTTTGGAAATTATTGTAACTGAAAATCTTATTTTATCTTTCTTTAAATTTGAAATTTAAAGATTAGAAAAAAAAACTTTCATACACAATAAAAGTGATCAGAGATGCCTGTTGTCAAGTTACCAGAAAAACATTTATCAAAATAAAACTTCGTAAAAATGTTATCAATTAATGAATGACTGCATTTAACTACTCTTATTGTCATGAGTATATTAGGATGTAAATTAGATCATTTAAGAAAATAGAACTGAATAAACAAAAACTAGCTTTCTTTAAATTGATGTTGAAATCAGCCAATAGAATAACCTTATTCTTAGAATCAGAGACATGATTGGTTAACACATAGAACTCACTTAAAAAAATTAAATTTTTTGTTTAGTGGCCTATAAATAACAAGAATCTTAAAACAAGGCAAGTAAGTTTATTACATCAACTAATAAATATTCAAACGTAGAAAAAACTAAACTTTCAGAACACGCCCATACTTTTTATTTATATACAAACCTATACTCCCACTTTTATGCTTCCTTTCTTTACTTATAAAATGGAAATCACTCAAGTTTACATCAACACACGGTCGCCAAATTTGAGTTAACGCGAAAAGATCAATTCAATATACGAATGCCCAATATCTACTAAATTTGTGCATAAATTACAACAGTTTTAAAGGATCTAAGCCGCCTATTTTTGAATTCAATGATAGAATAATATTCAAAGTCAATGTTAAAAGCTGGCGGTTAAAGAAATCTTTAGGATAATTGTAAAATTCAAGTATTTATGAAGTTATTAGATGATAAACAGGTATTTTTTATAAACTCAAAAGAAGACAACGTACAAAGGCAGTTATTATCAAAAGCATGATGATTTATGCTACCCAATAGTCTTAACAATACAATTGTGACATTTATAAAATGATGTATAATTATATTATCAGATTTATTTTCAGAAGAGTAACTACAAACATGTGAATTTGTTTTACATTGAGAAGATGTATGTCCTTATTTGCAACACAAAGAGCATTGTTTAACTGAAAAAAATTATAGACACGATGACAATTAAAATCTATATAGAGAAAATGAGCGTCATTTTTAACAAATTCTTAGAAAATCCAAAGAGAAAACAATGAACTTTTCTTTAAATTTAGAATAGAAGAGTATCTCAAATTTGTTTTGATCTTTCAAAATTCCTTCCTTGAATTCATTTTTTGAAAGATAAGAACTCAAATCAGAACTTAATTTTTTAGCATTATTTTAGGAGTGCTAGCAAGATTTTCAGACATAGGAACAGATTTCTTACTTTTTGTCTCATTCTCTTTTAGCATGAATCATTGCTTTTTATTAGGAAAAGTGTATTATTATTAGTTGTCAAACGATCAACCTCTTATATTTAGAAAAATAAACATTGCGCGCTGTAGTATCCTTTTAAAAAAAAATCTTTGCAATCATTTTCACCCTTAAAAAATTTCAAAGTAAAAAGTTTGAAAATTCTACAAAAATATTTAGACTCAAAGTTAGGAAGTTTTTGGGAAAACGTAACCGAGTCCATCATTGATTTTGGTGTAAAAGATAACAATATCGTGCGACCTCGCCCCTAATTCAATTACATATTCGTTAGCGAAAAGTTTCGTTTCAAGTCTTGTGATCGTATGCGCTGTCGATCATTAGTGCCACCAAATGATTGTCTTAATACATTAGCGATTCCTATTTAGTTGTTTGATCACATCGCCAACTGTCTCTCAAGTTTCATAAGCGAGCAAGGACTCGATGGCTGCGCGTCCTCACTTGGCTTCACATTTTCTTTTCCCGTGAAGCAGACAAGTCTCACCTCTGGCTACCTACTCAACTGGACCAAGAGCTTTTCTTGTTCTGGCGTGCAAGGAAATGATGTCGTTAACTTGCTTAGAAATTCATTATCTAAAAAAAAGGTTCTCCATCTTTATTTGTGTACGCATCAAAGCCATTGACTAAATATTTTTACTAACGATCTTCACTTCAATAATATATTTAGGCATTATTCTACAAACGACCAAAATAGTTTGACACTTGATATGTTTTTGTTTTACTGCAATTACGCGATTCATCCAACCAAATCTTTTGTTTCGATTAACACTTCACTTTTTAATTATTAAATAAAAGTTTGCTTAACTTTTATACTCGAAATAGAGTATCTTCGAATTCGTCACAAAAAAATCAGCCTGCCGACTTTTTTTCTATAAAGAGTCCTTTGCTTGTTTTTCTTGCCTAGACTTTCTTTGTTTACTTTTTACGAATGAATTTGGCTAAAAATATATCTAACGTTTCGAAGTGTATATTTTTCTTGATAAAAATGAAGAAAATGACATTTTATATTATATTGAATTATATTATTTTACAAGTGTTTTGTCCAACACAATATTTGAATCTCTCGTTATTGTTTCATTATATCCCTTTAGATTATTATTTATTATTTTATTTTAAAAAATACTTCGATCCAACTTTGGATTTTATTGGCTGGTGGGCTGATAGGTAGAGGCGTCGCCTACGGATCCAAAGCCTTTGGGTTCGAATCCCGGCAATGCCATCGACTTATCATAAAAAGTTCATCAGTGCAGATATGGAAGTTTCTACTTCCCTTGCATGAAACACCCTGTCAAAAAAAAAAATTACTCATTGTCGCAAGCAAAATCTTACTCTTGCATTCAAAATTTAATTTAGATGTGTAATGTTCATTTTACATTGAAAAATACGTTTTGGAAATTTTTTCGCCATGTTTAATAGTTTTGAAAAAATATATGCAAAACATGCTCCTTTAATTGCACTCTTCAGGTCCGTGATTTTAATATTTTGCTTCAAAAGAACATGGCCTTACGCCGCCTCGTTTACATAATCGGGTAGGGTTGACTAAAAAAAGGTATACACAAACACTTCTATTCTTAATATATTAGATTTGATCATAAAAGCAATTCTTTATTTTATTCAGAATATTGGAAATATCAATCCTATAGCACTGATAAATGATACAGTTGGAACATTGATGTCTTGTGCCGCTCAAGATAACAGGTGCTATGTTGGCATAATTTTGGGTTAGTTTTTGTTTATTCACTATTAATTAATGTTTGTAAACAATTCAAATTCAGATTTTTCATGTCAAATTCCGTTTGAAAATAGGCTCATTAGATATAGTAGCCTTTGTATAATACCAACAATCTTCATTTACTTTTTGTTTGGTTTCAAAATAAAAATGACTTTTAAACAACATAGAAAAAATGCGATTGGATAAAGACTTGGAGATGAGCAGCATAACCCTTAGGCATTGTTCATAAACAAGGGTCCAGACTTGAATTTTATTGGTCAATATATGAATATAATATTTCGATGATTTCTTTTCATTACTCCTTATTGGTCACTTCTGCAAGCTGACCAAGTTACGTGTGTTATTTAAAAGATGATCTCTCTGTTTTGTTCAACACGCTCAGAGGCAATTTAATGGATATGATAAATGTTTTGTTTTGCAATCTTGAATGAATAAATTGAAATTGTGTAGTATTTAAGACTTTTCAAACACATAGTCTCATATACAGACCCGTCGATAAGATTATCTCCCTTCCCTTTCTAACTCCTGTGAAATATATAATGTATACACTTTCTTATAGTCCATGCGCCATTAAAATCACTCCCCCTGTATTTAGAGTCTGGCAGCGTACTTATATACACATGTATGAATTTAAAAATTGAACTTGGATTTTCCATTTTAAATCGATAATTAATTTGAAGAAAATAATAATTGAATGAGAAGGAAATTTATTTTATTAAAAATAACTTATTTATTTTAATTAAATAAATTTCCTTCTCATTCAATTATTATTTTCTTCAAATTAATATACACATGTGTATACATACATAAAAGTCAAAGCTCGTGTACCAACAAAAATATTCAGAATTGTTGATTAATTACTTAATTATAAGTGTTGAGCCATTCAGTGCAGGAAATTTTTCGTGGTTAGCAAAAAGATTTTTCATATCTCCTGAAATCAAATTTGGAGCTAGATATGTAATTGTTGATAAACACTGGTCTATCTCATATTTCTTCTTATGACAAATAACGCCTTCGACTCGAGATCTATTCGTACTAATTTTAGTCAGCTAATGTCCGATTCGAAAACGAAGATGAGTAAAATGATTTATTAAGATCACTTAATAGACGAACAGTGATTTATTAAAATAAAAATAAGGACAATATCTTTCAATTGTGCTTTCTCTTGATTGGTTGACTAATTTCATTTTAACTTTTTATATTTTCTGATCCTTTGCGAATGTTGTCAACATTTTCTTTTACACTTCTTTCTTTACCTTGTGCTACGGCAGGTATAAATAAATGCAGCTTTATCTTTTTCAGGAACTGGAAGCAACGCTTGTTATATGGAGAATCTCGACAAAGTGGAGCTATGGACGGAGAAGAGGGATAATCCAAACCAAGTTAGTTTATAATGTTATAAACCTTTTCTTGAGTTGCCATGGTAAAAGTTTGCACGAATCATAGTTTGGCATTTGAATTAGCGATAAATATTAATTTATGCTTCATTCGCACTCAACACTCGAATGTCTTTGCAACGTCAATTGCCTGCACAACACTTGTAGCGAGCTCTGCTGTCTTTTACTGTTTCCTCTTTGTATGTTCCTCCTTCGTGGAAAGAGTACTAGTGCATCATTTAGTTCAAATGGGGCTCTTTTTTAATCATTATTTGCCAACTTCGCTTTCAAATCTTGCAGCAAACGTTTATCTTAATTCTTCAACATAATAAATAACTAATAGTTTGTGGCACTTTGCTAAGTTTATCCTAACACGTTATCTATTAGTTAATCTATTATGATAAGAAATTATAGACTTTTCATTGATGCCAGATAAAATAAAAAACAGAAATGTGATTACAAAAAGTTCTTCTTTTAAAACAAAGGATATCTGTTCTATTTAATCGTTGCATTTTCATTTTCAAATTTAGCTTTAATGCCATTTTATTTATATTTTCGCGCTTTTTTCTCTTTCTAGGTCATTATAAACACAGAGTGGGGTGCTTTTGGAGATCATGGCGAGTTAGATTTTATCCGAACTAAGTACGACTACCAAATTGACAGAGAATCTGTGAACCCGGAAAAACAAGTGTAATCTTTTTTTCTTTTTAGTGAAACTGATGAACACCATCAAATTTAATTTCCTTTTTTATTGTTTCACTGTTTTAAGAATCTTGATATGTTTCTGTTTCGGGAAAAGTTGTATCTTAAAGCAAAAATTTCTGATTTATTTTTATTCTTTTTTCTTGTTGACTTTTATTTAAAAACTTTGAACTCTGTGTTGTCAAATATAATATGTGTCTACTTATTAATCCAGAAAACTTGTGATGTAAAAACTCAATTTATGAAAGATATTTATTGGATTTAAGAATTTTGAGAAAACTTCATTAGTGACTGTTTTTTCAGATTCAATTTATTCTTGTAACTTCTTGGTAATAAATATTATAGCTGATCTTAAACCTGACATCTCATTTTAGTCGTGAATCGTGCAAAATTGATGAAGCAAATAACAAAGAAATGATACTGTACACCAAACCAGTTAAAAATTGTACAGACCAGAAGCTTTCATATATGAAATCGCGACTAGATGTCAATACCATAAAATCATCTTTCAGACTTCTGTTCCAGTGACTTTGAGAGATAAAATCAAAAGTACAGCAAAGAAGAAAGCTGACTTGTTTTCAAAAAAGACAGGAAAAATATATTGTTATCGGATTTGATTGATCCTAGTGACTCGAATTTTTCTTAGAAATGTTCTTAATACGAGCATCCATTCATTATACCAATTTTTACCATTAAACTATCTCCGTTTGTTACAAAAGCTATATGATCTTGCATATTAAGATCTAACTCTTCCAGCTTATTCTTAAACCTTTTTAAATATAATTTTTAGATCTTTTTTATACTAATTGATGTATGATCTCACTTATTGGATGATAATATTCAAATATTAAAGCTGATTTGTTATTAAAAATAGTACTCAATAATATTACTTACAATTTAAAAATGTGTATATGTTTTTATATAAACTTAATGTAATTTTTTTTAGAAATTACTGCTAAATTCTGAATTTCCTTTAAAATTAGAAGTATTTGAAAAAACTAGTCAACTGTCTTATATGCTTAAGCTAAAAAATTGTGCAGTTAAAATAATCAAAAAAAATTTGTCCCCTCCTTTCTTTTAAAAAATGCGCGCTCATAACATTGATAGGAGAAACGTTTTCTGATGAGAAGGTATAAGCATTGGAAAAAACTATAGAACAATGAAAGTATACCAAAAGTAATTCTAGTAAAGATTCACCGAAATTTAATACGTGGTGCTGTGCTTGCATATACCAACAAATTTACAAATTTTTTGTTTACCAAATTGAAGAAAGCAAGTAAAATTTTATCCTATAAACAGTTTTCTTGTTTTAATTGAATGATTTCTTTTAATTTTATTTTCACGTTTTCCCATATTCTTTTCTTAAAAAATCTCATTATAATAGCTCTAACAACTTTATTTTCTCAAAGCTTCTAAATAAAACGACTCAGAATGAGCTGACGACAAAACTTTGTCACAATCCTCTGACATATTAAACAGGTTTTGATGAATTTTTTAATGTGTTTTGAAACTTCCTTGCTGAACTTTTCATCAAACTAACGTGCATAAGTACTTTTTGGTTTTAGTTTTGAAAAAATGATATCTGGTTTGTACATGGGAGAGCTTGTGCGTCTTATTTTGATTGATTTGTGTGAAAACGGTTTATTGTTTGGAGGATTTGGTGTTGACGATTTATATACCAAAGGAAGATTCTTCACCAAATTCGTTTCTGAAGTCGAGAGGTAAGTTTTCCACTTTTATCAAATTTGAATTCTTTAAAATATTTTTACTTTTGACAAAAAACATTTTAGTTTTTGGTCCATTTTATATTATATTCAAAACATGGCCCTATATATATAGATTAGGAACTGATTCTTTTTTTAGTTTTGATAGGAAAATGATATTAAGAAAATAATTCCCCTAAAACAGTTGTTAAATCTTTAATGTCGCAGATACTAATGCACTTCAATACTCTTTTTAGTTTTTGAATACTACGTTTTAAAGTCGACGCGTAGTTACAATAAACCCACTGCCGTTGTCATGCTTCCCTTCAACTCTCTACAGGGCTTCGTGAAGCGAATGTAGAATTAGCAATTGTTAGCACGCCCCTCCCCCCCAACGTCCAGGGTTGTTGATATGGAGAGTGGCATTTCTCAAGGGTTTTTTGTAGATGAATGATTAACTAATAATTTCTATAAGGACAAGAAGTATTTTAATCAAGGAATAATGATGCATTACATTTAATTTTTTTTTAGTCTTTTAGGTTGAGGTTATCACCTAAAACTAGTTTGTGCATATCATTATATAGTTCCACCTGAGATCTTTGTTGAAAACTAAACCTTTCTTACAAACTGATTTTTTAACATGAATGTCAACGTCAGTGACGGTGATAAAAAAAATTGAGACTTCACGTCTTGTTTTAGCGATTTTACAGATGACTTTCCTAACACACGCCAGGTGCTGGAAGAGCTCGGCCTAGACATGATTTCCCAAGAAGACTGTGCAATCACACACTACGTCTGTTCCTTGGTTTCCTCGAGAGCCGCATACCTCGCAGCTTCAGGTTCTTGTTGCCTCTTCTGCAGCTCGTCCCTCTCACTTTCCTATTTTAGGCATCGCCTGCATTCTAAATCGAATGGGACGTTCTCCTGTCACCGTTGGTGTTGACGGTTCTCTATACAGATACCATCCCAAATTTCATGATTTGATGACAGAGAAAATAAAACTCCTTGCTCCAAATATTGAGGTATGTATTTCTGGAAATTTGCTCACTGTTGCAATGCAACCCTATTCTCTTTTATGCGTCGGAGGAGGTGCACTAGTTTTCACAAATATACAACTTCTAAAATACAAATATACAAAGTCTGCGCTTGAGAGTAACAAAGAAAGGTTTAGACCATGACGATAGAGGAAGGGTAAAGGCGTATGTGGTTGGTGATGGTTATTATACGATATATAGTTCTGTGTCGTGGAAAAGATCAGGTGAATTCGCTTTATGGATGATGTGTGCGCTTGGGATTGTGTGTGCTTTGTATACAGTAATTATAGGGGATGGATATTTAGTAGTTTACTTTTTACATTAATTTAATGGGCCACACTCACCACCAAATCTATATTTTGAATATATGTTGATTTAATCTTACCAGAGGCCTATCTAGTGTCTGTGATTAAATAATTGCTTTTTCTTATCTCTAGAAAATAGGTACACGCGTTAAGCCGATTTTTCTTATTGTTTGCGACTGGGCACTGCTCAAGCAAAAAATAAGTTTTTGGTCCACATCACAACCTAAGGAAATGGTATTGATATACTTGACATGGCTTGACAAAAACAACGTGGCAGTTGAAATTCGTAAGTGTCCAAACAAAAATTTACAAGTGTTACCCTGTTATGAATTTTTCAAGGTATAAAACTTCTATGAATGTCATAACTATCCTAAGTGTCCACCCATACGAATTTTTGATGAGAAAAAATTCACTGTTGTAAATTTTAGCTCAGCGCGCTAAAAATGAAAATATCTTCCACAGGATATTAAAATTTTATTATTTGATAACTATAAAACTAATTTAATCTAATTTAATCATAACATGCCCATATATTTAAGTTATGTCTAAGGATTTTACAAATGGTACCAAAAATTAATCAAAATCCAACTTTTTAAAATAATAATCTTTAATTTTTTATCCAATATAATTTTATATATTCGGAATCACCATGAGAAAAAACACGAATATATACAAAAACTTTACTAAAAATTTTGAGTCTGCAAGCGATAACGAAAAAAATATTTTTTAACTGTAACCAGTGTTCACATAAACTTTCTATAGCGTCTAGACATCATATAAGTAACTGATTCATCCTTGCCCTCACAGGAAGTTCCGTCCATGAAGATCTGGGAAAAATTTAGAAGCGGAGTTACATAAATATCTCTCTTACTTAATACTAAATTTCAAGTGTTTGAGTAATAAAAGCGCCTAAACAAAATAAAACATGTAAGAAATAGAAATCTTGCTTTAATACACAAACGATTTTCAAAATACGATGAATTATAAAGAACCTTGTCATGGATTACTCGAGTGACGTAAGCAAAGCGATCAATAGAAACTTGAAAATAATAAATACAAGATAATTTATACAAGAGAATTGCTTGGGTTTGAGAATTGTACGATGGTCAAAATACCATATCGGGGAATCATGATAATGTGGTGATGAGCAACAAATTCGGATAAGCTATCATGAGTGGTATTATCAATACAAGAAAAAGTGAGGATGAATAATATAATTTTAAGTACTATGCTACTAATAAATAACTAAACATATTAAAGCCTAAACTTTTTGGGTCAAATTCGGTAAATTTTTTCCGTTTAAAAAAGTTGACTGTCCTTGTATAAGCGATTATTCAGGGTGTCTACCAACCTTGAAAACATTGAAAACCTCTTAATTTTGAAAAAACCTCTTGAAAACCTTAAAAACCTCTTGAATTTCACTAATGTTTAGAAAAACATAGATTACCCATTTATAAAAACAGGGTGTCTACCAACCTTGAAAACATTGAAAACCTTGAAAACCTCTTAATTTTGAAAAAACCTCTTGAAAACATTGAAAACCTTAAAAACGTCTTGAATTTCACTAATGTTTAGAAAAACATAGATTACCCATTTATAAAAACATAGATATATATTATAGTAAATATTACAGTACTGTATTTTTAATGTTGTTGCTTTATCATCCCTTGATTTTTCAATTTTTTTCTTTTATTTCTTTTTTATTCATTACGATAAATAACCAAAATTTGTTTTTCTTCAATGAAACATAGGACAATGCAATTGATTGATTGCAAGAACTTTGTAAAAATTGTAATGGAAATATTCATTCAGTAGAGAGAAAGCACCCACTCTTTTATTCATATACACAATATTATTATGAAATTTAGTTATCATTATGTTTTATATCATCAATCAAAATATGTGCATCACTTTTTCTCTTTTCAGCTTTATTGAAATTAAATATGCAATTTTTCGAAATGTTTTCAACGAGCATTTTATTTTGTAAGGACAAATTTGTTTCTTTTTTTGTTTTAAAGTTAACTGGAATATATCACATTAAAGTATTCTTACTTTTGATAAAAAGAGATACAAAGGTATTTTATTAATTCATAATAAAAATAAAGATGTCGCTATATAACTTTTTTTGGGTAATTTTTAGATTAGCATTAATATTTTGTTTTAATATTTTTAATATTCTTCAACTTTTGTTTTACATGCCTAATAAAACAGGGTGGAGAAGCACTTTTTTAAAAGAATGGCTTAACGAACCTGAATGGAAAAATTGGCTCAAAGAAAATCAAAACAATAAACACTTAGCCTACTGCTCATTGTGTAAGAAAGACATAAGTTTAGCAACAATGGCACTAAAAGCTCTGAATTCTTGCAGACAAAATTCCATTCCAGATTTTTTTTGTAGTAAATAATTCTAATATTTTGCCACTTCTTCTCTTTCAACAAACGTCCAATCTTCTGTATTTCATTCAAATTTTGCAGAGTCTTCTTTGTCTTCGCATGCTCTCACTCCTATAACTTTTTTTTCAACGGAAAATGGTAGAAATAAGAAAGCTGAAATATATTGGGCATTGCATGTAGTTTATAATAATCTTTCATTAAGAGCTGGCTGCAAAGGAATCGAAGTTCAAAAGTTGATGTATCCAGAAGTAAAAGAAGTTCATTCTTTGAAAATGAGAAAAGATAAATTGTCTTATATAATTAATTTTGGTTTGGCACCTTATTTTCATCGCGTATTAAGAGATGAGGTAATAAAATCTAATTTTTTAGCAGTATCTTTTGATGAAACGCTGAACAAAATATCGCAGAAAAAACAAATGGATATAATAATTAGATTTTTTTCAAGAGGAAAATTTCATACCAGATACTGGGGCTCTTCTTTTTTAGGACACTCCACAGCTTCAGATATGCTTGAAAATTTTTTAGAAGCTATTCATCCGATAAATAACAGTAAAATTATTCAAATTTCAATGGATGGTCCAGCTGTAAATTGGAAATTTTTGCGAATTTTTAAGGAATATCAAAAAAGCAAAAATGCTAATGCACCAGAATTGTTAGAAACAGGAAGTTGTACTTTACATATTATACATGGAGCTTTTAAAAACGGGGAAAAGAAGACAAATTGGAAAATAATTAGTTTTCTCAGAGACATTTATAATTTGTTCAAAGATGTTCCTAGTAGAAGAGCTGATTATTCTGCATTTACTAATTCTAATCTTTTTCCTATGAAGTTCTGCAATGTAAGATGGCTAGAAAACATAAAAATATGTGAAAGAGCAAGAATGATGATACCAAACCTACAAATTTACATTAAAACTGCTCTTGAAAAAAAGTGCGCGCCAAATTGTGAAACGTTTTTTCGTGTTAAACAAAAATTAGAGGATTCTTTTTTATGTTGTAAGCTAGCATTTTTTACAAGTGTTGCCAAACATCTGGAACCTTTCTTAACTGAATTCCAATCCAATGATCCATTGGCACCATTTTTGCACGAAAAGTTATATAAAATTACCTTCAATATTTTTTCACAATTTATTGAAAAAGAGAAAATGGATGCAATCAAAAGTGGAGCAGATCTTTGCAAAGTTTTCAATGAAGCGTTTTTATTCATCCATCAAGAATCGATTTGGGTTTTACGACTCGCAATGAATTACGACTTTTGGCTAAAAATGGAAAAGCAAATGCTCAATCTGTGCTTCTTTTTAGAGATGATTGTAGAAAGTTTTTAATCGGCATTGCTGAAAAAATTATTGAAAGATCACCATTGAAAAGCAATTTTATGAGCAATCTGAGATGTTTATTGCCTGAATATTTGCTATGTGAAAATGAAAAAATTATTGTCAATTTATTGGATGTTTTAGTAGAAAAAAAATGGTTAACGGGCATTGATGCTGACAAGGCACTTTTATCATACCGTAACTGAAACATAATGATGCCTTGAAGGTTTTTGTTTTGGAAAACAAAAACTGCAGAAAGTTGGATATTTTTTGGAAAGAAATTTTTGAGCTTATGAATAGTAGTGAAGAACTTGAAAACGTTGTGTGTATTGTTATTACTCTTTTCCACGGCAATGCCTCTATAGAAAGATCATTCTCGATTAATAAAGAATGTTTATCTGAAAACCTTTATGAAAACACTTTGGTAGGGCGAAGGAGAGTCTACGATCATCTTCAATCAGTCGATGGTATTCAAAACACATTGATAGATAAAAAATTATTATTGAGTATTGGTAATGCAAAGGCTTATTACAAAGATGCATTAGATAAAAAGAGGACCAAAGCGAAGGTCGAAGAAGCCGCAAAAGAAAGAAAAAGAAAAATGGAGATGGATTTGAAAGAGCTTGAAGAAAAGAAAATGAAAATTTTAAAAGATAGTTCTAATGAAATCACAAAAATTGATCAAGAAACAAAACTAATAAAAAATCTTAGTTGAACTCATACTTTAAATGCATGCTTTCTTTATTATTATAAAATAAATATTTTGAATTCGAAGTTTTATATATCTGTTTTCATAATAGTCTCACCCTTAAAAATTTTCATATTACTCTTGAAAACCTCTTAAAAACCTCTTGAATTTCATTTTTGAAATTTGGTAGACACCCTGTTATTCCGAAAAATTTTTTATTTCCCTTTAACGACTGTTACTCTGTGTCACGTACAAGAAATAGAGCTTTCTGATGATAACAGGCATTTTTTATAAAATTTCAAAACCTAAAGATGTGGTCTTTACAAAAAAGAGTACTAGGAAAAAATCACCCGGGACAGAAATTTCCTTATTCAATTGTTATTTTAAGAACTCAATAACTTCCATGCATTGTAGATTTAGCTCGCTATGTTGAAAATATTTAAGGAAAGTCCAATGCGCCAAAATATTTTTCAAGTAAAATCATAAATGATGCCACTTAAAATTCATGCTGATTATGATTGTTATGTTTTCTGTTAGGAAATAGTTGAATGATGTAATTTTGTGAAAATTCGGAAAAATTAGCGAGGTACATGTAATTAATTATTATTGTAAATTCACTGGGAGGATTATTTTTTGGAAAGAATGGCTTTGTCGATCTTGAGTATTTTTCGAAATATTGATCGTAATTCGTATTTTAAGTTCCTATTGATGCTTTCCGAAGATGGGAGTGGCAAAGGTGCTGCATTAGTAGCTGCAGTTGCTTCCAAAGTAGCGCGTGATTCCTCTACCTCCGTAAATTCTGTCACAAAGAAGCTACACACAACAAACATTCGTTTATGAAAAAAGCACCTCGTCTCTCTATTTTCTTTCCATTTTAATCGCGTCTTGTCTATTTACATTTAACAACCAATAATAATAATAATAATAATAATCAATTTTCCTCTCCTCAAACAATTAATTCAAGTTAATACGTTTTGCTATTAACTTCCAACGATTGGGAAATAGACCTTCAGCTCAAAAGAGAATACATTTGGACAGAGGTGTTTAATACAGCAATTTTCCTTTACTTTTCTTTTTATCGTTTTATGGTGTGTGTTGCGTGGCATTGTTTGCAAATTTCTATAATATATATGACATAAATACATGTTTTTCGCTAAGCAGATCACGTTTTAAATTTTTGGAAGAATGAGAAGATGTCCTTACGTAACTCTATCTTGTCATTCTTTCTCTTTATCAGTTTTGATCATTTAACTCTCTCTCCTTGTAATGCTACATCCTTGCAATCATTTTAATAAAATACTCTTTAAGCAATAACGATTTACTTATCTTTCTATTTCTTCTAGATTTAAGCCTCAAAATCCCATACCCTTGGAAGAATGGACCTCTCTCACCTACACTTTTTAGTGTGTGTTCGTCTTTAAAATAGACTGTGTAGAGCAGGTATGTCAAACTCGGAGTCCCATGAGGGCCAAAGGAGTGAGTTTGTGTTCTCATGAGGGCCGCACTCCTACAATTATATTTAAGGTTGTTCAATAAAAATTATATCTGTTCTTTATTTTAATTTAAAAAAAGTTTATAAGGCAACATACATGGCCCACATGTATTTGAATGAACTACAAATGAAATGCACATAAATCACAATAGTTCAAAATAAACATTTATTATTAATTATTCAAATACTTTACATCTTCTTGTCCCGAGGCTTGACACCTCTTGTTATTCACAATCTTTGCTATGTCTGGCTGAAATTTCTGTGCAGTGCGAACTTTTATAAGAGATGATAAGTGAAAATCAGTCAACCTAGTTCTCTGAGAAGTCTAAATCTACACTTATACATAAAATTATAATTAATAATACTGTAATCTGTGTGGGCCGCATGTTTGACATGGCTGGTGTAGAGTAAACTGGGGTGGAGTCATGTGAAAATTTTGGCGAATTTCGCTCCTGACTCAGTGTCAGATTTTGTTATGGTAATTCTGACTCAGGCTAAATATATAATCAGTGCACCTACATAGGATTTCAGGAAACAGAAATTATATATACAGTGAGACGCATATATCGCTTACATAATTAAAAAGCTTTTGCTCGGGCCTTTTTTAATTTTGTTTGCAATTATACGTTTATGACGATTTATTCTTTTCTTATCGTTTAACAAACTAAATGAGTATATGACATTCTTTTGTTTATATAAATACTAGATATAATATATAGACAATTACAGATCATATTGTCCTATAATATCTTATATATTGTAATAATATTATCCAATATCTTATAGGGCAATAATATTTTTGTCCCACTGTATACGCACGGTGTATAAAATAAAGGTGTGCATAACGCCTGGATTGAATGTAAAATGTGTCACGCGGTACAGGTAGGTGAGAGCCATAAAATACTTGTCTTCTTGCAAAATATTCAAGTTAAATAAAATTAAATTTTAGGTGCGGCAAAAGTAAAAACGCCCTTTACATTTAGTAGATTATTTTTAATGCAAATAAAGTGAATTGCTTTTCATGCAAAAGAATGCGTAGGCCGTTAGGATTAAAAGTTAACCGTAATGCTCTGCTTTGTGTTCACTTAAATAATGAAGCCTACCATGAACCTTTTGACACATATTTACGCTAATTAGAGAAAAATCATCAGAAATTTTTTTTTACGTCTGTAAATTAGATCTTTCAATATACCCCAGAAAGAAAACTTGAACTTAATGAACACTGAATTGCTCACGTTTTCCTTCCTCTCATCCACCTTCTCTCAAAATTAAAATTGAACAATTTCGAAACTTTTAACAGATTGTCGAGTCAGCCCTTTTTGTTGAAAGGAAATGTAATTTAGATTTTGCACTCTCGACTAGAATTTCTTTTTGTGCCAGAATCGGTATTAGTTATCACGATTAAGATTACCATCGAAGAATATCGGACCCCTTAGCATGCATCTTCTTCTTTGACTACACCTTGTCCATTTTTTCCTGTCCTGCACATTCTCTTCGGTCTGTCCAAGCTGCTTCAGTTTCTCCATCAGTCCGTCCTTCCATCTTTTACGCTGCCTTCCTCTACTTCTTTTTCCACTCACCTTCTTCTCCATAGCTCGGCGCACGACATCCCCTTAGCCTGGATCTAACTGTGCCCTAAACTGTAACTTAGATAACTTAAAATTGCTCCGCCACACAAATTATCGCAATTAATGTGTCCATTGAATTTATAGATTGTTCCATCTGTCCACCATTCTTATCAAAATAGAACTCATCATCATCGGCTTTACTCATGAAAATTCGGCAATACTCTGATGACGGCACATGTCGGACGTGAGAACAGATAGGATAAACAAAGATAAGATGTTATGGGTCAGGTAAAATCTTAGTAAGCTAAGATTTGTCGCTGAAACTGGACTCCCTGCTTTTGGAACATCATTTATTTTTTGTGGTGTTTCGCTTCGGCACCAGCTGAATGTTAAATTCTGCAAAGAACAAATTAATCAATTCTCCACCATTTTTATTATTTCCATTTTAAAGTTAAACTGCTCTTATTCTTTACTCAAATAAAATAAAAACGATGCATTATGGAATATTTACAAAACTCGTATCACATAAATTTAAGTTTATGCATAGAAAACTTTTTAAGAAATATTAAAGCAAGAGCGTTACTTTTCTCGCATTCTATTTCATCTTCCTAGCTCTTCCTTTAAGTACTACTCTTTTTTAGATTAGCCAAATATGTATCGAATTTTGAGTATCAAAGTTGATTTCTGGCCAGTTGAAATATACAATCATAGAGAGAAGAGGAATCTGGCCTGGATCCGTTGGTTGTTTTGGAAGCTCCGTTCTATCTCTTTAAAGCGTAATCTGTCGGTCAAAAAAATTAACTATCCTTTTCCCTCCAAAAGTGCTCACATGGTTAAGGGTTGAAGTTTTGTTACACTTTCTCAGCAGAAGCAATCCGTAAGTGCAGTAGTGACAGCCAGCGTATGTTACACTGTTACAACTCGCTCTATGCGTATGGTTCCATTTTTGGCTAACAGCTTAACCTATCAGTGACATCAAAATTTTGATTGATGATAAAGTTGCTTATGAAAACAATCATTCAAATTTTAAATGAAATTAATTTTTTTATACGAAATCGACCATGCTGATTTCAATTTTCGACTCAGTTTTCATAATTAGCATGTGAAAATTTCTGAAACTGTCAATCAAATTTGCAGTTTAAGCGTGAAATTTTGTCTAAGAATATTATTCAAATTTTAAATAAAACATATATTTTTACACTGAATTAATCATGATGATTTCATTTCCGTTCTCAATTTTTGCAGTTATATAATTAAATATTATATACAATTGTATACAATAAATATACATAATATAAATATATAATAATAAATATATGTTTAAGCGAAATTTATTAGTTTAAATTTCTAATATAAATATATAATAATAAATATATGTTTAAGCGAAATTTATTAGTTTAAATTTCTAATAAATTATTATTCTTCTTCTAAGAAGGCTTGCTGCTCCTTCAGGGCCGCGAATATCTGGAGAGGGTTGCGAATTTCGTATTCGTTATCAGTCTGGGACGGTAGCCTCGCGCCAGAATTCTGGCTGTTTTTTGGTGCAATAAATCTAGTGGTGCCCTAAAATTAGGGGCCAAGACTTTGAAGGAGGCATTCTTGCCCAGGGTCTTTATTCTGGCCGATCCGGCGAAACTAGTTGTTTGCATGAGGATCTATAATGGACTGTATTTGGTCCTCATCCGGGTCTGGACAGGGATGATCTCCCGGGTCAAATGACAGGACCTGGCTAAAGCAGAACCTGGGTGGGAACAACTCCTTATTCTTTTCGTAGAAATCGAGGAGTGCCCCTGGGTCTGGCGGTATGAAGAAGGAGCCCTCCCACGAAGTGATCTGGATGGCTCCGTCCATTTGGAAGGTGAATTCCGGCTGTGTCTGCTGGCGGAACAGCTGGCAGGAGCACGTCTAATGGAGGAGGAAATGCTTCGTCATTCGGCCATACTAGAGTGGGTTGCCCATCCACTATCTGGGCCTGGACTGCCAGAGGTGCGGCTCTCAGGGGAATAACTGGAAGAGCTGTGGCCGGCGCTGCCGGAGGCTCCCTGGTTATCCTGGGTTAACCCTGAGAGATGTCGATATAGGACTGAATCAGTCCACCCGGTCTAGGTAATGCGGTCAACCCAAGTCGTGGAGGAATCCTCCTTCTGGTACGGTAAACACGGGATCCGTGTTAATTGCGATTGGCGCGGGAGATCCGCTCTCGGACCGAGGGTGGGTCGTGGTTTGGATCATGAGAAGCTCGCCCTGAAGCTCTTCCTTTTCTGAAATTTCAAAATTAAGTTTGCTCTGATGGTCAAAAACATCTGCATGGTGCGTTAATTTTTTGATCCATACTTGATTTTTGAAATGAGGTGCAAGATGTTTCATTTTTTGAATTAACTTAATTTTGAATCTAATTTTGCAATCACTTTAACATGATAGATTGTAAATATATGAAATTTCTCACGTGTATAATCAGTCTAAACAATACAATACGATTTAACTAGATCCAAGTGTTGGAATTCTCACACCTGTCAACAATTTCTATGTAATCCTCTAGTGGTGATGGAGAGATTTTTCTTAGGATGATATGAATTTTTCATTTGGGTTGGTCTGAAGGAAGTCGCGTTTATTTTTACCCTCTAGTTTGAAGAGATGGCGTATGCAGTGGTGCACACGGTACAATACGATAGTTTTTAAATACAACCTGAAATTACGAAAAAAAACTAAAATATCGAAGTTCAGTACTTTTTTAAAGCAACACGTCAGTTGTAAATATATTTATCAGATTCAATCGCGTTACTTGAGTGATAACTAATAAAGTTTTGTTATTTAGTTGTTCACCATAAACGTAACTTATTCAAAATCAATCTAATTTCATTTGAAATCTAACATTATATATCAAGTTGGACGTTTTTTAATTTTGCTTCTATATTATTTTTATTAATTCCTCTCTTTAAATAGATAATATATTTAAAAAACATATTAATATGCAGCCATTGTACTTAAGAATAAAGGAGGCGTTTATTCTCGATGTAAAAGTGATTTAATGAAAAAGATGAAAAAATCTTTTCGATTACGTTACCACTGCATGCAAATTTAAAAGAAAAATAATAATTTATTTGAAAAAGAAAATGAAATCTTTTGGAAGAAATGATAAATAGACGTCATGCAGTTTCTATTTTTCTTATATGTGATTGTTGATGAAAGACAAAAGAGACGTTTGCAGCAGTCCAACACACTTTCAAGAAGTAATCGGATACAAACTTTTTGTCAAAGCAGTGATGCCAGTCACCCAAACTGGAAGCAGTATCTGCACTTTCGTTGGGAGCACGACTTTGAATGTTGAGAATGCATCTGTTGAAAGATATTAATGTATTTCCTTTCACTACTCAACCATTTATGTACAAACGCATAAAACAATCAAAAATTTCTGCATTTGGGAAAGTTGTAATGCCTTCAGAAAAAGAGTCTAACTATGCTCAGATTGCATTACAAATACAACGAATGCAACATTAAGAAAGTGAAGATGAAAACGGAAAATTATGACAAATGTTTATCGTCGTATATATTGTTTGTTTCTTTTTATATGTATATATAAGATAAAATATGATTGATTCTTCGAAAAGTGTATATAATATATTTTACATGACCGCTTCATGTGGCATTTTCATGAGCTTTTCTGATACAGAAATCATTTGTGTAAGTAAAAGAAATGATATAAAATTTTAGGAGGCATAGACTGCTCTTATAAAATACGCTGCCTCCATTGTTGTTCATGAAAGTGAAGCTTAGTTTTCAATTTCTGAAAAATGATAAAAGTATTGTTAAGTTAAAGCTCATCTTATTCAGAAAACAACAAGGGAGACAGTATATAAAAATGTTACCTACTTGTTAAAATTTATTTTATATGAGAAGTTCTTATAATTTTATATCCTTTCTTTTATTTACACAAATGTATTTGTGTATGTATCAGAAAAGCTTACGAAAATGCCTCCCTTGTGCTAACCACTATGTGGTTATGTAAAATATATCATGACCTATGAAGATTTAAAATTCATCATTAAAAAAACTTTAATACAAAAGTTTGCCCCTTACTAATTTTAATTTCGATATAAGATAGTTTTTTCATAAATATGATATGAATGTTTCTCTACTACAGGAATATTGGACTAATATGCTGTTGTCATCATACGTGCTTCATGTGCATCTTCAAAGATAAGTGAATCATTTTTGATTGATTGCTTTACACCATCTATCACTTTTTGCAGCAAAGCTTATTTCGAATGTCTTCTTGCGATCATTTTCACCAAACTTTAACTCTGAAAGGTGCTCTTGATTTTTTGGAAGAGAATGAAAGTATAGGGCCAAAAGTTGTGATTCATCCTCCAGATTGAAATGATGGTCAAATAACTGATGTTGAAGAAGATGAAGAAAACTGTTTTAATCTTGAAAAACTCCCTAATGATATTTCAGGATCTTTAGAAGTCTGTGTTCAAGAAAATTAAGAATTTTCAACAAACATCAAAAAAGTCAAGAAAGAAATTCCAAAATGGAAAAAAATAAAGATTTGTCCAATGAAGCATAATGAATTATTACCTTTATCTTCAAAATTTCCTTATCTTATCGCTGAGACAATTTCTTTATTTGAGAAAATCTTCAATGATGAAATCATGAGTTTGATAGTAACCGAAAGTACTTATTCATTTATATTCCTCTCAAAAAAACAAAAGCTTGAATCTTGATTTTATGCTTGATCTTTATGAACTCAAAAAATTTCTTGGAATTCTTCTCCTATCAGGTTATAATTCACGACCAAGGCAAAGAATTTATTGGCAAAAAGATGACAATTTAGTGGTAGGTATAGTTGTCAATAAAATGTCAAGGAATCGATTCGAGGATATCAAGACATGTTTACATTTTTCCAATAATGATACCTTGATAACAAGGGAAAACTGCCAAGATAAGACCACTACAAAATCTTCTCAAAATATCCCAAAATCATGGGAAGAGGTGGTGAAAGCAGATGGAGAAAAGGGGACTCTCTCTGAAAGATGCACAACTGAGAAAGCAATGGAGACGACGCTGCAAAAAATGAAAAAGGTCGACCCTGGCTAGCCGGGATATAAGACGTTGTTCTCCTCCTGGAGACAAATAGATGATGATTATGATGATGAGTGGGGAATTTTCTCAGAAAAACTTTCCATCGACGAACAAATGGTACTCTACTATGGTAGAAATTCATATAAAATTTATATGAGAGATAAGCCAATCAAATTTGGTTATAAAAATTGTGTAATGGCTTTTCATTTTGTCATATACACTGGTGCTGCAGAGAAGAAAAGAATTTGTCTCTAGGTTTTGAAGATGGTGTAGCTCCTTAGTAACGTCGAAAGCCATTATAACTTTCGATAATTTTTTCACCTATTATGAACTTCTAAGAACTTAGAGTGAGAAGAATATAGGGAACGATCAGAGAAAACCGAATGCCAAGATGTCCTTTAAACAAATCGAACATTGAAAAAATGATATACTTATTATAAGAAAGTATTTTTATTAAAAAAAAGAAAAAAGTAGGGGATTTTTTGAAGAATTTTGCGATGGGAAAGTTTCGATTGTTCACAATGGTTGGATAATAAATCGAGTTGTGTATTTAGCTTCCAATTTTTGCGATGTAGATAAAGTGGATAGGATCAGAAGATACAGCCAGAAAGAAAAAAAACATATTTTTTTCTTCTCCAGATTGTTTTAATTTTTTATAATTCTAGCATGGGTGGAGTGGATTTGCTTGACAGGGTTGTGAGTGAGTATCGTCCCAACATCCATTCTAAAAAGTGGTATTGGCCTCTGTTCCTCAATTGTCTAGGTTTGTTTTTTTGTATCATCATGGAAACTTTACTTGGAACTGAAACTAACTCCACAAAAAGACATACTTGAGTTCACAAGAGACATTGTTAATTCGCTGTTCTTCTTTAAAGAAGCAAAAATAAAGATTACTCTAGGTCCAAGTGGAAAACGCATAGAAAATCTAAAAAGTTGTTTCAATCATCCCATTTCAGCTCTTACTCAAGGAAGGTGTCTTTACTGTAAAAAAACAAAAAAAAGTGCTTTCAGTGTAAAGTTCGTTTACATCCACACTGTTTTTATGTTTATCATTCAAAATGAATGAAAAACTTCTTGTTTTTTAGGAAAGAAATTAAAAAATAACTTTTGTTTTTAAAAGTAGTGTTTGAGTCCAATGTTCCAATAAAGGAACATTCTAAAATTTTTCAACTTTTTCAACTCAAAATTGATTATTAATACATTTTTTCAGTTATTCTGAGAGGCTTTCAATGCAGAGCCCGCGCTACCTACCTATTAAATTTTGGGGCACAAGCCCCCCCCCCCCCCAGCTAATTTTCAAGCTCCCCTAAAAAATATGACAAGCATCTAGCATTCATGAAAATGTAATCTGTATAGAGCTTGATAAATACATCATATGTTTTCTTTTCGCCTTGAAGAAGATTAATCTGATAGTTCAAAAATTAACGCCCCAATGAAGCCCCCCCCCCTCCAATTTTTAACAACTTAAGATGATGTTGAGATATCAAGAGAATCTTGCCGCTTAGCGCGGGCACTGTTTCAATGTATTAAATAGATAGAGTAATACTTTTCAAAATTTAAGTTCTTGAACGCCCTTTCAAAATGACACAAGTACCACCTATCTTGTTTGATGAAAAATTTTAATAAGAAAAAAGGTTTATTTTTTAAGAAATCCTCAAAATAAATTTTTTTAACAAGAACCTATATTACAAATCAATTTTTTACAATGTTTCTCTAGAGCAGGGGTCCATGGACCCTTTGGGGTCCGTGAAGGAGTATCAGAGAATCCCTCAAGGTCAAATTAAAAACGAAGGTTTATTACTTTTACAAAATTAAGCGACTAATCTCCTTTTTGCAGAAGGTTGCTACAAGTTCTTATTGCAAAGTAAAATAATCAAGTATTGAAGTTTTAGAATTACTTAAAAATTACTTTTAAGAGGAAAAATAATAAATTATCAACCTAGATTTTTAAAATTTTAAATTTTTTTGAAAGCTTTGAAAATATATTTTATTTATAAGCTACTTTTGAATGTATTAATTTTCTAACCAGCCGTTTTTCTGTTGTTGAAAATTCGAAATTTAAAATAAATTTCTTAGAGGTGAGAGACTGGTGAGCTGTTTAGGTGGTGGCCTGATTGGTATTGGGACCAGGACTGGGCCTGGAGACTGAGTGGACAGTGCGGTAATATTAGAGTTGTTAAAACGCTACGATAGCGCTTATCGCTAACGAAAAATAGGCGTTTAGCGCCAAGAAATTCTTAGCGTTATTTCACCTCTAAATCTGACTATCCCTGGCAAACGTTTTTAATTGAAAACTAAAATTGAAAAGACTAGTTTTAGTTTTATTACCAGGGCGAACTATTTCAAAACCTCCAAAAAATATAATTTTTGTTGTCTCCACTTGTAATGAGCAAATCGATTTTGGCGTTCATAATTTTTTGTTTAGCTTGTAATTTTGAAACATACTTGTTTTATTTTAGATTAGGCTTAGTTAAATTAAAAATGTCAAAAAAAGGCAATATAACAAAGATATATTTGGTTTTACTTGCACCCTTGAACGTGATGGGACACAAAGGCCACCGTGTTTCCTATGTGGCAAAGTTCTTCCAAATGCAAGCATGAGGCCAACAAGGCTGAAAGATCACCTTACTTCTCTTCATCCCGCAAACGCATCGAATAGTGTTGATCAATTTCGTGAAAAGGGCTCGATTTGAGAAAGCTGTAACTTTACCAAAACTTGAATTTGTCCCAACACAAAAGCCTTGTCTCGAAGCTCGTTGCCCATCACATTGCTAAGAAAAAGATGGCATCTACGATTGGAGAAACATTGGTGGAGCCATGTGCCCTGGAAATGGTTGAGATTGTTTGTGGCTCGGAGCAGAGGAAAAAATTGAAGCAGTGCCTTTGTCAAACGAGAAATTGTTGACATTTCGTCTAATCTTTTGAAGCAAGTAGTGGAAGAACTAGCGGCCACGCCATTTCCTCTCAGCGTGCAATTGGATGAAAGCACTGATGTGGCACAGTGCAGCCAGCTTCTGGTTTTTGTTCGTTATATGCATATTGATGCTATCAAAGAGGAATTCTTATTCTGTGAACCCCTTTTGGAAACAAGAAAAGCTATCGACTTTTTGGAATTGGTGAATAATGTCTTTTCTAAGCACAACTTCTATTGGAAAAAAGTTCTTGGTTCTTTGCGTACAGGCGGGGCATCTGCAATGCTTGGCAACAAATCTGGTTTTGTTGCATTAGTGCAGAAAGAAGCTCCTCAGGCTTTTGCCACGCTTTTTTACATCGGCATGCATTGGCGTCAAAGACTCTGCCACCAATTTTAAAAGAAGTCTTCTCTTCTTGCGTGAAAGTAGTCAACTTCACCAGATCCAAATCTGTGAATCATCGTCTCTTCAAAAGATTTTGTCATGAAATGGGATCACAATTAGAAGTTCTCTACCACACAGAAATTTGGTGGCTTTCAAGAGGTCAAATCTTTAAACGTCTGTTTGAACTTCGAGTAGAAGTTTCATTATTTTGAAATAAAAAGAAAGCCCATTTTCCGAACTTTTTGATAGCGAAGAGTTCATTAATGGCTTGGCATACTTAGCAGATATTTTTAGCCTTATGAATAATGTGACATTTGCGATTCAAGGAAATGATGTTACCATTATCAATGCTTCAGAAAGATTCCAAGCCTTTCTTGGAAAGCTGCCACTGTGGGAGAGAAGGTTGAAGGCACTCATCAAATGTTAATTTTTGTTTTAACTCAAAAAATTGTGTTATAAATAGCGTAAGATAACATACGAATCTTTACCGTGCCGGACATTTATAGCGTAAGATAACATACGAATCTTTACAGTGCCGGACATTTAGCCGAAAGATCAATTGTCTGTTCTGTCAAATGTCCGTTCGGTGAAATGTACGTCGGCTAAATGTCCATTCGGCCAAATGTCCGGGTACCATTCTCAAAGCGGCCCGTGACTGAAAAAGTTTAAGAACCCGTGCTCTAGAGTCTAGAGGAACAATGGTCGTTAATGGGCGGTGTGGTGAAGCGTATGGGAGATAAGAATTCACTGCGTTCACAAACGCGTAATGCTACGTGTACATGTATGACTTTCTTCTCATAGTTGTGCGCTAAGATCAATAATATCAAACGTGATAGCAGTGGAATGTGAAAGTATAAGAATAGAGTTATATACAATGTGCAAGGTGTGACTGATGAGTATAGAGAAAAATTAAAAACATTTTACAAAAAAAAATTCTTACAACACTCTCTGTATAAAAGAATCCTTAAAGATTGGAATTGAGGAGGCATTTATCAAAAGGGAATATTAAAAATAGGTGTTATTGTTTTACTTTTAAGTATATATAGGAAATGATATAAAATAAAAGGAGGCATCAACTTTACTGATTATTATCATATGCATAACAAAGAAATGATATAAAATTTAAGGAGGCATCATTCAATAATAAATGTGAGGTTCAAAAATGTACAAATTAAATAAGACCTGTTTTGGGGTCAAAAAAATAGTTCTGGTTCTGAATCTGGCATTTATTCCTCCAAATTAGACACCGTTTTCCTGTACCAGGTACCATATGTTTGATAATATATTGCAAAGTATTGCGTATTGAGAACAACATTGCAAATACTGGGCTATAAAAACAAAGCAAAAATTTAGTTGGTATAACAAAATATTTATTGGTTATGAATTAAAAACACACACGCGTCAGTTTAAACAACTTTTGTCCTTCTAAGCCTCTTGTATGGAGTGTGATCTTTTTAATATACCCCAGCAGAATTTTGTTAACATGCCAGGGTTCCATTTCTCTTTGAATCGTCGCTCCATCACTGAAATATCCTAATGTAATATCTCGCCATGTTCATCACTCACATCACCAATATTTTTCGCGAAAAAATCCAAATGAGAGCGGAGAACACGAACTTTTAGAGACATGTTACACCCAATAGCATGATAATGACTCAGCAGATCATTCAAAACTTGCACCAGTCTTCTGAACGATGGTTCCACAGAAGTTATTACAAACTTTCTTCAATGACTTAGAGGCAAGCTTCTCTTCATTTCATCAAGTACTATTTTTCGAATTTGGGGACCTATGAAGATACCTCTTTAATTTTAGCTTGACTCAGGGAAGGGAACTTCTCTGCAAGATATGCAAATGCAAAGGATTCCTTGCACAAGGCTTTCACAAATTGCTTAAACAAATCAAGTTTTTATATGCAAAGGTGGTGAAATAATTCGTTCACCTTTCACAAGTGGTTTGTGCATGATGTTGTGTTTTCCTTGCTCGATTTCATCTCGGATCGGCCAATCCTTGCGTACATAATGTTCAGTTCTGGCTCTGGAGTTTCATAGGCACAAGAAACAGCAAAATTTAGTATAGCTAAGTTGAAGACCAGTAAGCATGGCCATAACCTTGAAATCTGCACAAATATGCCAGTTATGGTCATCATACGGTATGCTTGTTAGAATTGCTTTCAGATTTGCATATCATTCGGCTGTGCTAGGGGAACAGAATGAAGAGTGTAACCATTGTGTAGTAGAACAGCTTTGATGCTGTCCTTGGATTCATCTATGAAAAGTGACCAGTTCGTGTTATCATATGGTATTTCAAGTTGCTTAAAAAGTTCAGTGAATTACAAAAGCTTAAGACATCCGTCATGGGGAATAATGCAAACAGATCCTCTGAACGTTTTTTGTAGTGTTATCTTCACTACGTTCTTGAAACCCTATGCAAGAAACTCACTTTTGTCTTTGGTTAATAAAGATCCCTGCACAAGTCACCCCCTTGAGAACATGGTATTAGTTTATTCTAGCTTTTTGGATGATTCGGCTTCACATATTCAACAGTAGAATGTTCATCTGCACTGCTGGAACTCAGCATTCCTTGATCTGGAGGTTTGGGCACAAGTAAAATTTTTAAGTGCTCTACTGGGAGCATTACTGATTGCAAATTTGGGCAAACAATGTATTTTTTTCTTTGCTGTAGTGCAGCCTGTAAAGTCTTGCCGATAGAAATATCAATCATTAGTGCTCTTTCTGCTCACAACAAATCATTGGCACACCAAACTTCAGTGAACATTTTTTCCTGCATACCAGGCACTCAATGTCTGCACACCTGCAAGGCCACAAACATAAGTAGCTCATGACTTATCCTGGTCTCCCAAGTCACAATCGAAATACGTCTTGTACATTTTCTTGGTGTGGGTGTAATACTGCGCTTTTCTTTAACAAAAGTTAATTCCCCACATATGTAACAGAATCTGTTTGGATAATTTTTGCCCTGTCTTGCACTCATTGTTGAAAACAAATAAGGTCTGAAAGAAAACATTAAACACAAGCTTTGAAGTATCAGTATTAAGTGATAAACTTAATTAAATATAAGCACACAATAATAAACCAGAAAATATGATTTTAAACTGTACAGTGCTATTCATCATATCACATTGTAGGTGCTACTAAGATTGACCTCTAGTCCTGGAATAGAAAACCATTTTACAATGCGGTAGAGAATTTTATTTAATAATAATGACAAAAAGAGTATACACTGACACTTCCTCAAAAACCATGCCTAATTCAACAGAAAGAAGGCCAGAAATGGATTTCCTATCTCATTTTGCACATAAAAAAGGTCATAGATCTCGTGTACTTTTTTGAGTGTTGCACAGTGAATCATCAAAATGTAAAAATTAAAAAAATTAATTATCAAATTCGAGACTTCGTTTGGTTATTCTTATATCAAATTTGTAAAAAGCACTTTTAACTAAAAAAGTTATTAATTTGGTATTTTCGTTTTGAGTTAATAAAATATTTTAAGTCACATTGCATCCTTATTTTTATACGCCAATTTATAACAAGTAATCTTAGATTTTTTGCTTATGTAGGGAGGCAAACGCGATTTTTCATCTCGAAACTTCGTAACGTGCTGAGAACAGGAGGCGTTCCCGTAGAGTAAGACGTTCAGCCATGTTTGCAAGGCTTGCTAACAAAATAATCGATCTGAAAAGAAAACAACATACATTTAATTCTAACAACACATCATGTAGCATATACAGAAATAAGAATAAATTAATTATAAGTACTATAAAATAGGGAGTTACTTATCAATCACCCACGATAATTTTTTATTATTTTTAAATTAACAAAAAGGAAATCTCGACAACTAAAAACCTCAAAATATTTAGATTAATGGTATCATTAAAATATCAGAAAAAACTTTAAAATTTATGTAATAAAATGAGACTTTTCATAATATTTGAAGTAACAATGTTTGCTAAGATTTGTATAAATTATTTGCAAGTGTTGGCATGCATGATTATTATTAGAATTAAAAATAACTCTTACCTTTTGCAATTAATTTTATCATGAGAATCTGAGAATGTTTGTTGATTAAAGGAAAATATTTCTTTGAGTTCTTCATCGCTAAAGATAGAAATCGCTTGTTCTTGAGTGTTCTCTTCACTGTTCGCGTCTATAACGCAGTCTGATAGAGATCTTTTATGTGACTGTCTCTGTAATATTTTTTCTTCAATTGAGCCTGTAGCAAAAAGCCTGAAATAAGAGTTGACGATTAGAAGCAATCTTGATTGTGAGACACTTGAACGTTTTTAGCTTCAAAAATATTCACAATGCGTAGAACCTCATAAAAAGAATTTTTTAAAAATTAAAAAGTGTATCAAATATTTAGAGATTCAGGATTTTTTGTGAGAACATGTAAAAAATGCAGGAGCATATGAATGAGGGAGATACGTGCAAAGTTTCCACCTCTCACACTAATAATAATTTGAGCGTGGAACAGAGCTTAATTGTTTATTTTCACTATATCCTGTGAAAAATTAAGACCTTCGTCGTGACAATAATTCGATTCTTGCAGTTTATTTTGGAACCATTTTGGTAAAGAAAATATAAAAATGAATCCATTGATCCAAAGTTTTTGAGTTAAAAACTCGACCTTGAGAATTTTAAATATGTGGCAAATGTATGGAGTGATCCTATAAATGAGTGCCAACAGCGACAATCTCAAGGAAGCATTCTTGTATTAATACATTTCAAGAAAGGAATTTCCCATGAAAATTTTAAATAACACGCCAGGATTCATAGACAGCGAGTATAAAAGGAACTAAAAAATGCATGATCTCACTCTTATAAAAAATGGGGTACGAATATCACACACCTGGACTCATAGTTTCTTTTCATTTGAAATAGAGCCCCCCCCCCCCCATTCTCTTCAATTGGACATCTTTTGTGAAAGCTGCTGCATTGACCAATACTTATTTTATTGGTAGGAATACCATTTTTACCACACTCCTATAATTTGTTTGAGTCACATAATGCCGACTTTTTCTCCTTTGAAAACTTCATGAATGGTCTACAGCACGAACAACGTTTATTTTGGCTTACCTGTAGATGAAGCATTCTTTCTTTTGTCCATCTCTCCACACCCTTGCCATTGCTTGTTGATCATTGGCGGGATTCCAATCAGGATCGAACATGACGAGTCGGTTAGCACCTATCAAATTTAAGCCACAACCACCTGCCTTACTACTCAACATAAATATGAATTCAGAATTAGGCGCATTCTCATTGAACCTTTGAACGAGCTTGCCACGTTTTTTGATAGAGCAGGATCCATCAAGGCGAACGAAAGAATAGGAGTGCAAAGTACAGAGTTTTTCAAATAAATCTAAAGTTTGTGTATAATTTGAGATTAAAACGACTTTATCATTTGATGAGTGCTTTATGTTTCTCAAAAGAGTTTCTAAAAAGACAAATTTAGAGGAAAGAGAAGGATCAAAAGCTCTTGATCGGTTTGTGGGAGGAGGAGTCGAGGTTTCTTCATTAATCAAATCAGGATGAGAGCAAATCTTTTTCAATACGTTAATGGAAATGAGTGCACTCAATTTAAATTGTTGAGAGTTGATTTCGTTTGCAACTTTTTGCAAGTATTCCATATAAATCTTTTTTTGAATAGATGAGAGGTTGATGCAAACAATATACTCGTATTTGATCGGCAGATAATGTGTTAACAATTTAGCCGTTCTTCGAATCATACACTTACTTGCCGCACTTATTAACTGTTGAAGACGTTCCCTACTCCTTGATTTTTCGCTGTCACTAGCGTCTTTGTCTCGCCCTCTTAGAATTGGATTGGAATACATTTTTTTGAACTGGACAGGAGTGCCTAGGTATCCGGGATTCACAAAGTTAAGCAAGCTGAAGTACTCGAGCAAATCATTTTGGATGGGTGTACCAGAAATAAGAATTCTCTTTGAAGATTTAACGTTGAAAAGGGCTTCATACGTTTGATTGGCACAATTTTTGAGTCGATGCCCTTCATCACAGATAACTGCTCCGATTTCAGAGCGATGGAGTCTCAACGCATGCATGCGAAACATTTCATAAGAAATGATGAGGATGGGATAGCAGGTTTTGGGTAGAAGAAAGTGTTCGATATCCCTATTAGCCTGCTCAGAGTTTCCAGAATCGATTGAGAGTACTCGCAGACGCTCTCCGAGCCACTTGGTGATTTCTTTGTGCCAATTTTTGACAAGGCTACTGGGTGTTACTATTAAAGCCTTGGAAATAGCAGGAGTGCACTTGGGACTCTGGCGTAATAGAGTCCATAATAAGGTAATGCATTGAAGGGTTTTACCTAAGCCCATGTCATCAGCCATGATACAGCCATAAGCCGAAGGAACTTTGTATCCCATCAAGGAATCAAACATGAATTTAACACCTTCTCGTTGATGAGGACGCAAAAATTGGGTTAGCATAGGATCGACGACGACGTCAACTTCAAAATCATCGTTACTTTGACACGTTAAAAGCATTTCAGGGCTCACTTCTGCAGCCTTATACAAAATCAAGGCATTTTCAGCATTGGAATCATGCAAGCTTCTTCTAACAAAGGATCTCTTTATCCCCAAGGCTCTACGCTCAAACAAAGATAAGGGAAGGTTTGAAGCTTCCAGTAAAGGAGTCTTATACTGCAGATTAATACATGTATTCAAAACAACTCCTTCATCAATTCTGCCTCTTCTTATTTCGGAAGGAGCAAGACTTCTTCGCATCAACTCACAAATTGTGTCTCAGTTTCGAAAAAAATCATTTTTCAAATTGTGAAAAAGAAACTTCAAGATCTTCTTCTACTCAACAATAAGAGAATGTCAAGTACTGAGAATACTATAAATATAGATGGGTGTTAGACTAAAAGATAGCGTGAATATCAAGACAAACCTCGTTCCAAATATTTTAGGTGAATAACAACTGAAAATTCCAACGAATTCTTATAGTCAAAACCCTGACCTTTGTTTTAGAATCCTTTAAAATTAACAAGCGTTATGAGAATTGATCTTTATTCAAAAATTTATATACATTATGCAGTGAAGGAGATTGTTTTGATTGCTGGACAAACTAGGAAGTAACAGAGGCTTCAGTTCGCACTCGTTCCACTGGCTAAGGAAAACTAATTTCAAGTACAATCAGAATAACATTACAATTTTTTTTTAAAAAGTAAAAATATTATTCGGCTTGTTCCAAGCTAAAATAGTTTTTAAAAAAAATTTATGTACAATGCTAGGCTTTTTTAATTGTGTCCCAAAACAAATAAAAACTCTGATCATTGATAATATTAATTATACGTTATAAAACAAAGTACATGTATACGCTTTAACTTATCGATCTAAAATAATTTTTTAAGATATTAAAAAATATCCTTTCCTTAATATTATCTTACTTCAAAACAGAAAAATGAGGAAAAGAAGTATACATATTAACAATTTGAAACTATCGATTAATATGAGTCTTGTCATATAAAAAGACAGGAAAATTAAAATTCAAATCTGCATTTAAATAAGTTTAAAAATTTCATGAACATTTAAAATTTTTAAATATAGTTCAATGTCTCGCTTAAGCGCACTAAAATCAGAGAGAACGAGAAACATCCCAGCTTTTAGTATTTTCAAAAAACAATTTAAAAAGCATTTTTAATGTAAGAAAACACTTTTTAAAACAATTTACTTAAATTTGATGTAATTTATTTATAAAGCTAAATCTAGGTTATATTATTTCTACAATATACGAAATAGATTGTATAAAATATACAATAATATAGAAGTATAACTGTTTAGTTTCGACGCATCTTAAGACTCCTATTACCATGTTCATAAAATATACAATCTAAATAGTACACAAAATATACATGTATTATGTAAAATATACCTGATTTGTTCTTTGTGTTAAAAACTCATAAACATTACAGGCATCTCTATCATAGTAGTGAAAACGTATTATTTTCCATTAAAATTGAAACAGTTGCATTTTAACTTATGTGCACTACACCCAAGATAAATTTATTAAAAAAGGACATCTTTAAATAAATGAATTACGTGCGCAAAATGCAAAAAAATCTTTTGTAAACCTTTCGTTTATGAAAGAAGCTCATTGGAAAAGGTTAAATCTCTAGCTCCTCAGCTAGCTACAACAACAACGCATACCCCGTAAAGATATTTTACTTTTATACCCTCATATAGGCCTGACAAAGCTAGGTTTGAACTATGTTTATGTATAATATTATACCCCCATATAGGGATGACAGAGATAGGTTTGGACTATCTTTCACGGGCGCACATCCTCAAAATTATTGGGGGGGGGGGGGGGGGGCGAAATTTTTTTCTTGCAATTTTCAAAATTAGTGGTCTGGAAATACCACGGGAGACCAAATATTCAAGCAATCCTTTAAAATACAGTGTATTCAGCGCATAACTAAAGTCCTAAATTTATAAGACTACTTTATATTTTTTTTTACAAAATTGGTGAATTTAAATACTATACTACATGCTAAAATATTTTAATTAAATTTGCATATCGAATATGGTGCGCAGAAAAAATGCCAACGATTAAAAACTAGGAAAAAATGCCCCAGTAAAAATGCCCCAATTTAAAATTAGGAAAAAATGCCCCAACACAAAAAATTTCAAAAAATTATTAATTAAAATTAAAAAAAAAAGATATGTCAAATAAAGATTTTTTATAAAAAAACAAAGTTAACTTTTCATCTGAAACATTTAAAATTTAATTAAAGTAAACTAAAAAACTCAGCATACGATAATTTTTTAAATACAAAATTTTTTTTTATAAAATAGCAAATATGTTTGGACTTTGTGTGTATCAGAACACTTTCTAAATATAATTTGTGTTTTAACTGATTTTAAGAACACATTCCCACAAATCTGCACCTTTATTATTGTTTCCAAGAACTATAAAGAAAAAAACCCTAAAGATTAAGAAATTTAGCCTTTCAAAACGGTACCAAATAAAAATATTTATATAATTTAAAAAAATCCTGAAAATCAAAAATTAGGGGGCATTTTTTCCTACTTTTTAAGTGGGGGCATTTATTCAAGGGGCATTTTTACCTACAACCATCGAATATACACTAGTTTAAAAAAATCCAAAATTGTTAGGGGGTGGAATAGGCTTTTCATTTGAAAAATGAAGTAGTCTACTAGGCACATTACAGGAATTGATGAAAGGATATTTGATTCATAGAGAAAACAAATAACTGAAGGTTGGATAGTTTTATATGAGTGAATGTAGTTTATAGGCAAAGAGTCTACTAGACACCCTGCGATGTTTATATGAAAAAATGTGATTGATTCAGGGGCAAGGGTATAAAATGAAGTTCTAATTGTGCAAACAAAAATAAAACAAAAAATTAAGATGGCATTATTTCATTTTACAAAGCATCATTCAAAAATAGTTTAAAAGCTAAATTGATACAAGCTACAAAAAGTAAAATAACTTAACATTTGCAATGATTTGCCTTTTATAATAACTTTTAAGGAAAAAAAGTCTATCAGAAAAAGTTATAGAGCTTCAACAAAAACTAAAATTTTTTAGAGCATAACTTAAATTTCTTGAAAACTAATTTGACGTATCCCCTACAGCATACTCTATAGGTGGTTGCAGGTTGGTTGAGATGATGGACTCAGCACGGAAGCCTCTGGATTCGATTCCTCATCGATACGAATTTGTTCAGTTTGACATAAGCGGTACATCAGTGCCTTGTCAATGAAAATACACCCGCTGCACCTTACCTTTTACTCAAAATTGGAAAATTTGTTACATAATTAACATAAGAGAGAAAGGAAACAAAATAAACTAATGAAGCAATTTTCACTATTTTAAAATGGAACCGTCTGTTCTCAGAATAATTTCAAAATAATAGGAGGCATAAAGAAAGGTCGACAGACATTTCGCCCCATAGACTATTTGCCCCCTGGACAAATTGTCTCATAGGCTATTTGTTTTTGGGAGCGGTCGCCCCCTGATGTGCGCCCCTGCTATCTTTATGTATAATACTAGAAATCCTAGATTCCTTTCTATGTTTGAGATTACAATTAGTTTACACACTTTATAAATAGATGGAGATATTATAAAATTGACCATGTTGTGTTCGTTTCAAAAGGTAGCAGAAAAAGTAAAAAAAAATTAGTCACAATACTGCTCCCAGAGAATTTTTTTATAAAAACTAAAATTTAGGATGGGAAGGGATACTCCCTTGGTAAATCCATCTGATATAAATGTATCAGGGGAGGATCTAGAAATTGGCATTAGGGGGCGGGCGGATTTTACTAAACTAGAACTCAAATTTGAAGCATATAAATTTAAAATTTATCAAAATACCTATTTTTATCTTATTTTTGGTAAACTTTTTATCCTAAAACTTAGAGTATCATAATAATATATCAAAAAATTATAAGTTTATTATAAGAAAGTAACTAAATTAAGAACTAAGAGGATTAATGAGACTCATCCGTCATGGACACTTTTTAGCATACATATAAATAATGGTGTCAATATCCAATCGAATATCTCTGTGAACAAAAAGAAAAATGAGAGCATTAAAACGATCCTCATTCATTGAACTGCGAAGTGAATTGATGTGATAAAACTTTAGAGAAAGATTGAATCTAAAAAACGAGTTACAGAAATCATATTTGAGTTCTACGAAAAGAATTAGATCAAGAAAAATTTTCAAGCAATTGGCAATGCAATTTGGGGGGGGGGGGGGGGGGAAGGGGCGTACGCCGGTTCCACCCCTTTAAATCCGCCAGTGTGTATATATAACAGTAATGTAGCTACAATCTGAACAAGAGGGTGAATTTTTTTATCGCACATAATACAAATAATTTTTCGGAGAAAAGAGGCACAAATTTTATAAAGTGGGTCCATTGCCTCTACTACTTCTCTGATATATATATATATATATATATGTTGTTATTTATATGGCTGTTAAAGAATTTTTGTCCCTTGAAGAATTCTGTTCCTCACCCGTCAAAGATTGGCTAGTGCGAGATCTGACTAGGCACTAAGTTTTCAAGTTTCGAAAAAGAGAAGTCATTTAAATAACTCAGAAATGATAGACATTTAAAGTCTATAAACATTTTTAATCATATGATTTATATTACAACTTAAAAAATTGAGAATGACATTCTTTCACTATTTTAATAAAAATTAAAAAAAATCTCGGCTAAAGTCTGCAGTATCAACTGCATTTCAAATCTTTATTGTGAGGTATAAAAGTTTATCACAAATAAAAAATGAGTGAACAACATTTTACAAGTCAATATTTTAATGGAGTGTCTATAAATAGAAAATAAAAAAATAAATTTCAGAAACAATAAACTTCACATAAAAATTTAGAAAACTTGTTTCTAGCAATTTTATCAACAAACTCATTTTCAGCGATTCCTTTGTGCCCGGGACACCAAGCCACTTTAACATGAAAATTTTTTGAAAGATTGTTCAAAAATTCTGAAATTTGAAAAATAAGAAGAGACATTTTTTTACTACATA
Organism: Nectonema munidae; assembly: GCA_030549495.1. Taxonomy (NCBI): domain Eukaryota; kingdom Metazoa; phylum Nematomorpha; class Nectonematoida; family Nectonematidae; genus Nectonema; species Nectonema munidae. Next base: position 47,369 of record JAUIRK010000924.1, read on the forward strand.
TTGCGTGAACAAGTGATGATGAATCTGTTAAAAAAATAATAGATTTAATTTCATTTTGATATAATTTTTGGTTTAACCATAGATAACGAGAAGAATAAAACAAGGCCAACGCTTCTGTCTGGTAGCAAGTTGTACTTTTATTGAGATCATAAAATAAAATTGCAAAAACTTTTTGATTTGAGGATTTATATATAAGTGAAGCACATGAAGTATTATTTTTATTTTTTGCACCATCACAAAACACATAAATGTAATCTTTTTTTTCCTTTATACTTTTCAAAAGTCTTTCTGTATTCTCTAATGAACTTTGAGTTAAAGTTGAAAATATTATATTGTTTCTGAATACCTTTTTAAAACTTAATCTAGGTACTTGCATTTTACTAGAGATATCTAAGCGATTAAGGTTGAAACTCTTATATACAACGAAAGGAATTAAAATAATACAATTTGAGGTGCACTTAAATAACATTTTAAAATTTGAATCATACTTTTTGAATAAATTAAATTAAATAAAAAAAAATTATAACAAAAAATTGTGTTTAAAGTTTATTTTAGCATAAAAAGTATGTTAAATGGGCGCTAAAAAGGTTTCTATACCAGAGTTTCTCAAACTTTTTTGTCGCTAAATATTTATGAAGTTGAACGTTTATTTTAATTTAATTAGAATTGTTTATTCATTTAAGTTCAATTAAATCTTCCTTAAAATTTTCTTTTAAATATTATATTTTAAGAAATTGAATTTATTACACATTATTTTTTCTTTGAGCATTCGCTTACCACTGTTGGGCTTTTTACTCCATTTTGTTAATTCAATCTTCTCCATGATGAAAATATATAACAAACAAAAAAATCTTCAGTTAATTAAAGTTAATTGTTAGTACTTTCGTTAGTTTGTAAAAATTATTAAAAAAATTGTTTTTCTCTGTATTTTTGATATTTTTATTATGATCAAGTAACCTATGTAAATAAAACTTCACCGCTTGCAATGAATTTAACATCGAAGCTTTGAGTATAGTTGTGTGCTTCTAAACTTAGAGTGATATAAAATACTGGACAACCCCCCCCCCCCCCCTCCCCCCCTCCGGACAAAAACACCCCACCCCCTCCCCTGGACAAAATCCCTTCTCTCAAAATGAGAAAGAGGACAGAACCCCCTCTATTTTAAACACAAAAACTTGATTAAATATTAGAGTTAGTATTAAAATCCCTCCCTTCAGAATGAGATAGAGGACAACCTATTAATTAAAAAGGTAATTGAATGTTACTTCACCGCTTGCAATGAATGTAATATCGAAGCTTTGAGTATTCTAAACTTAGAGTGATATAAAATACTGGACAAAATCCCCCCCCCCCCCCTCCCCCTGGACAAAATCCCCCCTCCTCTGGACAAAATTCCTTCTCTCAAAATGAGAAAGAGGACAGAACCCTTATTTTGTAATTGGAATTGTTCTATTTTTCAATTAGATTTTAATATTAGAGTAATACAAAAACTTTATTAAAATATTAGAATTCTTTTAAACACAAAAATTTGATTAAATATTAGAGTTAGTATTAACGCAAGCCATCAATTTGATTTTAATATTAGAGTAATACTAAAACTTGATTTAAATATTAGAATAAGTGTTAACAAAACACAAAAAGAACGTGTACAGACAAAAGCCCCAACTGACAAAATCCCTCCCTTCAGAATGAGATAGAGGACAACCTATTAATTAAATAGGTAATTGAATGTTACTTCACCGCTTGCAATGAATGCAACATCGAAGCTTTGAGTATTCTAAACTTAGAGTGATATAAAATACTGGACAAAATCCCCCCTCCCCCTGGACAAAATCCCCCCTCCTCTGGACAAAATTCCTTCCCTCAAAATGAGAAAGAGGACAGAACCCCCTTTCTCTTAAACACAAAAACGTGATTTTAATATTAGAGTTAGTATTAACACAAGCCATCAATTAGATTTTAATATTAGAGTAATACAAAACTTTATTTAAATATTAGAATAAGTGGTAACAAAACACAAAAAGGACGTGTATAGACAAAACCCCACCTGACAAAATCCCTCCCTTTAGAATGAGATAGAGGACAACCCCCCCCCCCCTCGTAAAATCATAGCATAATTGAGCGTGTATATTACATAACTTTGTTTTTTAGTACATATTTAAAAAAATTCACTTTTTTTCTAGCAAATGATACAATATTAGTCAAAATTCACTTTATTGAAATTAAAGGTAAGAAAGAATCTCCTCCTCATGAGAAAAGGGGTGATTTTGACCAGAAGGGCTTTTGTCCAAGGAGGAATTTTGTCCGGGGGGGGGGGGTGGATTTTGTTCTACACCCACATAACACAATTTGAAATTAAGTTAGAGAGGATTATTATCAATTGGTCTGAAAAAATAAGATAAAAACACTAAAGTAGTGAGCAAAGCTAAAAACTCCAAATAAAATCAACATTAGCTTGTTTTTAAAATGCACACCAAAAAAGTCCGTAGTGCACGAAACAGTATCATACTCGTCTTGCATAAAATTATGATTGGGATCATTTGAAAGGGGTTAGAAACTAATAAACAAGATAGAAGAGTCCATCACTGTTCTCAATCTACCGCAACAAAAAGGAAACAACTAAAGTTCATACTATTACTGCTTCTGCAAATCTAAGTAGAGAAAAAATACCTGTAAAGAACAAATAAAACTTTATTGAATAAAGCAAAAAATATAACAATTAAAATAAAAATTACAAAGTTTAATTTGAACATATTATATTCAAATAGAGTTACATTTAGGGCACACTGAAAAAGAATGCTTTTTGCAAATGAATTTTTAGCAAAGAGAACATTTACGTGTACCTCTTGTTCTTGGTGTACAATTGGCTATAGAACAGTAACCTCTGTTCGAAGTAGGAGTTTCTGACGCTTCCTGAGGTGTATGAAATCCAAAGTAGGATAGAATGCTTCTAACTGGCATTGAAATTTGAGAAATATTCGAGCGGAGTAGCATTGACTGCTCACAAAGACTTCGAGATAAGCTTTTCAAAAAAACTTTTCTTCCACCTCTTTTTATAGAAAAAACTTTTCTAGGCAATTATGATGAAAAATAACCCAAGAGTAGTAAGCGGCAATGTCCAAATAATTAGTAAACACAGCCATAGTCAGCGTCTACTTGGTTTGTAGCACGTATACTCCCTTGCCATCCTGTTGAAGCAGTCGACACCACATTTATTTTCATTGTAACACAAAAAAGATTCTGCTTTATTTTTAATATTTGATATAACAACATTTCTTGTGTGTTGTGAAGATAGCACGTATAAGTTTTTTGTCGCATGTTTCAACAGTATGTATATTGAAAGGGATGCAAACTCAGTATAAACAATCTTGCTTTCTGTTTCTTGTAGGTTTATATTTTTCAAATATTTTGGTTTGAGTAAAGTAGGCACAAATTACGGTTTGGATTTACTGTGCCAAAAATAGTCAAATTTAACTCAAGAGCCCACTTTGCTAATTCATGTGAATTGAAAAAGCGGTCCAAATATATTCCACAAACATGAGGTAAGTCACATTGTGAAATCAAACGCTTACAAATTTGAAAGCTTGAAAAATAGCTTTTATCTGAAAGCCCAGTAATGTACAGTTCAGGTCTCATTACATAAAATGTTTTGGAGTCATTCAAATGAAACATTTTCATTCCATAATAACCTGGTTTTTTTGGTCGTAGACCTTCACAGGACAACCACCTCTAAATTTAATTAGTTGTTCATCAATCGTAACTGTTTCAAGAGGAGTCCAGAATTTATAACACTTTTAAAAAAAATATCATGAATAAATCTTATGGGAGAGATTTTGTCATTTTTGTCTCTAACAGTATGATCATCAAACCTAATGAAAATATTTATAAACATGAACATACGTGTACAAATGGCTGCTCTAAGGAATGGATCTCCATTTTTTGAAAAAATTTGTCGTGTGATAATTTTCTGGTCTTTGGCTTGACCGATGTGGAGACCACAACAAAAGTATATCATGAGGTCAGAAATTTCATCTTTGGTAGCAGCTTCTAAGTTCTTCCCATTTTCAATTGACATTACTTTAAAAAGTATTAAAAATAAAATGAAATGTGTAAGGCAAATACTTGTAGTTCTCTGCAGCTTTTTTTTCGTCATCTCCACTATATGATTCATCAAAGTTATGTCAAAAAAAGTTTGAAAATTTCATAGTGGTTCTTCAAACCTTGTGCTTCATTTGAAGATCCAAAAGGCCTAGATGACAGATTGCGTCTATTCCGGTTCAAACTGGGACCACAAACAGAGTTTTGAGAATCCCAAGTATATTTGGTTCCATCTGGAGCCAAGAGGCTATCATCTATATTTTCCGTGTTTGTTTCTTGATCATTATCATGACTGTCGTCATCCTCCTCTTCGGATTCAATAATAGATTTTTGAGAACTAAAATTCTCGAAAACATCAGAAGCCATATCTTCCGAACATTCAGAAAACTCTTCTTTACTGGATTTAGAAGTATATGAGGATGGAAAACTCATGGTTTAAATTGATGTTGGCTAAAGATGGTAATTGATGAACACTTCAGCCCACAAAACTACACATGTAAGAAAATCAATAGTTATACAAAACGTATCACAAACGACTGTAAACATTATTCATTCGTTTGACACTATTTATATATTTTATTGCGTTACTTGAAGATCTGCGTCACGATAAGTGGATCAAAAAATTTTATGGTTGTTGTTGAAAAGACTTGCTACTGAAGAAATGGTGGAAAACGTATACAATGCATAAACAACTTATTGCTCAGTTTAAATTTAAAGATGATCTGAAAGTATTATATCGTTTCACATACTTTCATGTGTAATATTTGTCTAAGCTTGTTTCTTTGTGTTAGTTTTTCACAAATAAAATATTATTTTCATTGGTTTCCGTGATTTAACTTCATTTAATTTGTAAACAGTGTACAATTTTTTTTTTCTTTTCAATTTTGAAATAATAATTTTCAACCAGAAAAAAAAGTTCATCTAGATGGCGTTAATTTTTTTTTCAATAAAATAAAGGAAAATAATCAAAACTTTTAATTATAAATGTATTTTTTTCTAAATTTTATACATATAGTAATCCAAAATTTAAAGCGAAAGTAAAAACTTGATTTATTTAACAATTTTTTCAGCAAGATAAATCTATCTTTGGTGAAAGCCAAATAAATAAACTATAGGCTTTTTCCTCCATTATGGTGGTAATGGTGATGCACCAATATACTGTGGTAAGCCAAGGTCAAAAAATACAGCTGTAATTTAAAATGAGAAATTATGATTGAAATTTTGATTAAATTTAATTTTTATGTAAAAAGTATTTTTTTCCAAAAAATATTTTAATACTATTTGTTTTTACAATGTGCAACTATTTACTAAAAAATCGCGTACCTGTATTTTATTTTAACCATAAATTGGGCAATTTGCTCATACTTGAAAAAACCCTTATCTATACTACTAAATTCGATATCACTAGGTCCAAACTTTAAATTCAGCATCAAACTTTCTATATTGATTAGAGTAAGTCGAAAAAAAATTAAAAAACAAACCAAAATAAAACATTAAAAGTTTTTCCTACATTAGTACATTACCTAACCAAAATTGATCTTTTAACTGATCTATAAAATGTCTGTTATTTATGCGTTTAAACCTACTTATGGCGTCTTTTATATAAGATTAATTATTATCAAAATACTAATGTAGAAACACAAATTACATAATTTATTCTGTAGTGAATTTAAACGATGACCAAAAACTGTTTTACTTGGAGAAAAAATGTATTTTTTTAATTACTTATGTTTGAAAGTTCGTGAAAGTGATCGATGAAATAAAACACTTATCATATAATTTTCATATATATTATATGTATCTCCTCCACATTGCTCCTTATCTCGATGCCAAATTGCAACTCAAATTTTATACTTTTTCTTATCGTGATAGTCTTTTTGTTTAGAGAAGTATTATGAACAGCTTAATGGAAATTCTTGATGATATATTATGAGTATTATGACATTAGTTTGGCTGGAGATATCAAAGCACGTTCAGCTCGCATTAGGGCTTAAGATGCTTATTCACAGTTTTTGTGAATTTGTTTTTAGAGTTGGGAGCCTTGGGGATCGAACCCTTGACCTTCAACTGTTAAGCTGAGAGGTAAACCCTAAAAAACATTGGGGCTCTTATGACATTAGGATGGTTCAACAAAATATATTAAAAAAAAAATTTTTTATTATTTATTTAGAACTTTTAAAATAGTTTCAAGTTGAAAGAAAATAAACTATGCAAAAAATTGACTTAAAAATTTAAGTTTAAAGGTTACTCAACGCTATTGAAAATGACATATTAGGTAAATGAAACTTTTTTTACGTCAATGTGCAAATAGAACACAAATTTTTAAACTTCAATTTTAGATGGAAGCACGTTAGATAGAATAGATGAACTTGTAGATCCAACTAACGAAACTTGCCCTTCAGAACGTGTTTTTAAACTCATTTAAAAAATTTTATATTATAATATTTCATAAAAAATTCATCACACTCCTATTTTACGAATTTTTTACATCTTCATATTTTGTGCTGAATGAAGTAATAACCTAATTCATCGATAGCTTGGCAAAGCTTCGGAGGGATTTCCTATGCAGAGAAGCGTTAGCCAACTATATAGTATATAAAGTTGAAAAATTTTACACTTGTAACTTTCCTTGGGGTCATTTTAAAAAACAACCAAACTTGACATGTGTTAAAATAAAAAGTTTTTGATTGTATCAAATTTTTATGAAGTTTCATTGAAAGATAGATAGATGATGCACCACTTTTTTTAATGTTTATTTCCTATCTTAGTCGAACTAAGAGCGGGAAAAACTTTTAATTTTTTTTTCAAATTGAAAAACATTACAATAATATTTAGAATTTGGCGAGTAACCTTAGCTAGGTTTTATTTAGAAAAAAAATTTTTTCGTTGTCAATTGAGACTTTTATTTACCCAAATAGAGGCTAAAATTCAAGCATTTCGATGCAATGAAAATTTATATTTTTGAGCTTTCTTCTCTATATTGATTTTTTTCTCACGCTTTATGTGTGTTGTTATTTATGACTGTCGCGTTTCATGCATATTGTTTTTGAAGAAGTACTCATGCACAAGTGTTGACCTTATTGTTCTCATGCTTTCGCAATCAACCCAATTTTGTTTACACTCAATCTACTTTGGTTGCTTATACTTATATGGTCAAATCTTCTAAGGTCTGTAGCTGTCGCATTTCCCAACCCAATTAATTAAACGTGTGATACACCAAATGAAAGCTCATGTATTAATTTTATTGTCGTGCACATTAATTTGTTTTAAAATTGGTCTTTGAAAAATGTAATGTTTGCTCAATCGATTAAACCATGAGTTTGATTTTCATGATTGCCATTTCATCACCGGGTTTCAAACAAATTATTTTCATTTTAATCCAAATTTATTTATTTGTTGAAATCTCAAAAGGGTGTGATATTATTTACATAACCACGTGGTGGGATGTTCTTTGGAGGCATTTCTATGATTTCTCTCCTCTAATTTTTCTTTATGTATAGTGAAGAAGTGATATAAAATTATTCGGAGGCAAATTAACCCCTGTAATATTGAAGATTGAATGACATACTATGGTAGTTTAAATTTAAAACTAGTTTAGAATGATTTATTTTTTTTATTCTATCCACTTTTTGTGTTTTATATTTCGCCACAAATAAAAAAGAAATCAGTATACAAGTTACTTTAACAAAAATTGTTTGAAAAATTTCTTTACGTTGCCTCACGTAAAGTGGTGAAATTTCATTGTATATATAGGACACCTCAAACATAAATTCATAATTTACCGAAAACTAAATCTAAATAAATATCACATTCCATGTCAATCGGCTAAATTTTGCAATCACATTTCCTTTCTGCGAGGGTGCTTTTATTCTCTCAAAAAACTCTTCTTCTGTAATGTTCAACCAAAACATCGATTTACGTAATTTTTTTACACATAACTCCATCTTGATGTCAAACACCCTTAGGCCGAGACACTGATTTTACTGGGGGATTTGGTATAACAGCCCTGAGATGAGTTTTGGTGATCTTCAATTCACCAAAACAAAAAATTTTCTGATTGGCTTTTTAGTGAAAGCAAATTTTTATTTATAAAATTTTTTGTCAAAATGGTTAAATTTTACTTTGTTAAAATAAATATCTTTTAAATCGCACAATTTTGCGTGAAATTGAAGGTTTTTTAGTGAAAAGACGCCACATGAAAAATATCATTTTATTGAAAACTGTAAAAATTTTATTATTATTTTATTTTTAAAGCTTACTTATTATTTTAAATTATTTTATTTTATTTTTAAAGCTTGACTTTTAAATGAAAATATCTTTTTGATCATAAATTTTTTTGAAAACAGAAGTTTGCAGTGAAAAGACGCATTCTTGAAAAAACATTTTCAGGCTTTATAAAAACCACACTTTTCAGTAAAAAGACGTACGAGAGTCAAAATTAAATTGGAGGCAGAATATAATATTTTCCCTATGACCCGGCAACTCTGATACGTGTAAGAAAAGATAAACTTAAAAAATACGGTATTGTAATTATTTTGTAAAATTTTATTTTTAAAAATAAAATTAATAAGTTTGATTGGGTTTCAAGCAATAATGATTTAAATAAATAACGATTGATAAGAAAATTAAAGTATTTAAAATAACATTAAAATATAAAACGTTCAACTAAATTTAAAACAATTTTTTTAGATGATTTTGTATTAATAAATAATAAGTAAAATTGCGTAAAAGGGGATAAAAATCAGTAATCCTTGATTCCCAAACATCTTGGATCAAAATCGAATGGAATCGGCGCTCTGATTTCAAGCCATCCATCATTTGTTAGAACGGAGTCCAATGCATCAGGGTTTATGCAACTAGGCAGAGATATCTCACGGTGAAATCGACGATATGAACTGGAGTTTGGGTGAGAGAGTTCTTGTTCTGCTGACACCAATAAGTTTCCTCTATCTGTACTCACCTAAAAGAAGGTAAATTATACTTCTTTTGCTATTTTATCTGTTCTATGAAAAACATTTTGGAACTTATATTCATTAATTTTAGGAGTTTTGAAACTCATTTGTAATATTTTTTATTGATTAAAAAATTTATTTATGACAAAATTGTAAGATATGCAATCCAGCTCTTTCATTACGAAAGAGGCCAAAATATGTAGGCAGGGAAAATATGGAAGAAGAATACAGGCGCAAGGAAATGATATATTTAATTAAGAAATTAATTCAAGATAAAAATTGTTTACTTCATTCCCTTTATCACTTCCTCATATATCATAAAATAGAATACTTGGCCTAATCAATTCCTAACACGCATATCATTAGATGGTCTTGATTAGGACAGTGAGGATAGGTCAAGCAGTTTTGTTCACTCAACATTTCAACACTTTTGAGATGAAAAGGATTGGTGTAAAAGTATAGAATGACATATTCATAAGTTCTTAATGTGTAGTGAGTCGATTTCGTGCAACGCAATAAAATGTTCTTTTAGATACTTCATCTGTTTAGTTTTGGTTCAAAATTTGGAAAAAATATTTCAAATAAGATAACGTAATACAACGACACACGAGCAACAAGATTGGCCTTAGCTTTTATATATTTTAAATAAATGTTTGCAATATTCTTTAGAGCAATCGTCTCATTTGTCCTTTTAAAAAACGTAATTTGAAATAATATAGTTTCTTAAGCAAAATTAAGTAACATTAAAATTGATATATAGTGTTAAATAACAAATTTATGTAAAATTCGATAATTGTTGAAAAACTTTATTCAAAATTCAATTATTACAAAGTAAAAAAAGAGTGCTTTCAACTTTGCAGTCTTTTAGCAACAGTCTTAAAACTTTTTTAGAGCAGAAAAAGATTTTCAACACTCAATTGAGAGACAGGCAATGACGTAGTTAGCAGGGGACAGTGGGGACGGACCACGTAGGCGGCAATATTAATATATCATTAATAATAAAAGTTCAATAGTAATGTCATAAATTTCAATAGTAATGGAATAAGGATTTGCTGTGCATGTTCCCTTATTTTGCATACCTATACTATTCAGTTTTCATCGTTTTAGGTGATATCACAGCTTTTAAGCGGCAGCGAAACTAGCATCCGGTCCTGGTGATACTTATGCTAACGCCACTCGCGACAGGCAAAGATAAGACGACAATTTCTTAAGTAACGAGCTTGAATTTGAAAAAAAGTGTCCATGGTTATCATAATTGGGTTTTTTATCGAACGTAAAAACTTTCGAGCGTATTTTTGATGATAGTGAAAATGATAAACTTAGTGCAATACACAACAATAATGAGTACTTTAACTTCATTTGGATGGTAGCCTTCAAGGTCAAAGACTAATTTAGCAAACTTGGATCCGTCTTTAGCTGTTTCAATCGTTCGAACATCGTTATCCCATTTGGACTCCTTAGTCTTCCAAAAGTCATCATTACTTCTTCTACGAAAGAAATCATCTTTATCTCCCCAGTGAGATGCACCAAATGGACGTGAAATAATTTTCGCTTCAGGTCCGTCATCTTCAAAGCGGATTCTTCGATCGTAATCATCCTGAGATCTTCCTTTTAATGCTTCTAATGAAAAAACAAAAAACAACAGAATCAGAAAAAGCTACTTCAAGAAATCATTTCTAAAATACAATACACTGGAGCTTCTCAACGCTGTATAGCCATTGTATAGGACTGGTGCTTCAAAAAGTAGCCTGATCTCATGGCTGAAGCTTTTCGTATTCTACAGAAGTTTTACTCCATTATAGACGAACACAATTGAAAAAAAGTAAAAAGAAAAGAAAATTTGTAATTATAGCAACATGTTTTGAAAGCAATCACAGACAATAGCCCTAAAGACAACTGTTATCGAAAATAGGTTCGCCCATTTTTCCTTAATTTAAATTAAGCTTATTATCGCATTAAAATTAAAGCACATCCGACAGATGTATTTCATAATTGGTTGCTTGATTTCATAATTTATAATATAAATTTAGTTCATTTAATTCAGGAGTCACAAAACTTTTTTGAAGCAGGCTAGATCACTGAAAAGTTGAAAAACGAAGAACGCAATATTGAAAAGTTAAAAAACATTCGCATTATGAAATTCCTATTAATACTTCTCATTCATAAGTTCTGTAAAATTCTTTTGAAGGATTAGAACTGAACTACATAAAGCAAACTTAATAATATTTAAAAAAATCATTAAACAAAGCAAAAATAAATAAGAATAAGTCAAAATATAAACAAAATATCTGTGCAAATATCATAAAAATTAAAACTGTGTAGTAAAAAATAAATAACATAATTTTTAAAATATCATTAAATTTAGGTTTTATAAGTCGTTGAATCCAATCAAAAGTAATGCTTTTAAAAGTCATCCATTAGTCTCGCTTACAGATTGGGTTCACAAAAGATTTCATTTTTAATTTTATCCAGATCTGAAAATCTTTCTGAAAAATGTTTATTCAAATCATAGAATTTTTTTTATGAAAATCAAGTTTAATAGTTCCTGTAATAGTAGAGCAAAATTCTTTGAAACATTGAAAATTAGAAAATTTTCTGTATTTCAAAACATTTTTTTCGAAATTTCTTGACGAGTCTATTAAAATCACAAATAAGATTATTTTTTATTTAATCCATTCATACAAGATGCAATGTCAACTAAAAATGCTAATTTTGATGGCCTTACAGACCATTGGATTAGCTTTCTTGTTTTAGTAAGAAAAATATGTTTCGTTTCGAAGCTTAAAAAATGGAAATAAAATTTTATCAGAACTGAACAATCTTAAAGTTGTGTGTAAAGGCAAGTCTAAAAATTATAAATCAACATCTTCAAGAAAAGTTTAAAACTGACAACAATTTAGTGCGTGCCCTCTAATGAAACTTACAACAGAAACCACAGCACACAAGAAAGAGTCTTTAAGTCTTTTACACCTAAAATTTGTTGATCTAAAAGGCAGTGGAAAAAATTGAATTTGTAATTGCCAAATCTACTCATTTTGTTTTAATTTGCCCAACTACACCTTTTTAATACCAGCTATATTTTCCGTCCATCAGCTGTAATACCTCATAGTTGATTCCACTGAAGGTTTTGCAAAACTTTTTCAATTTCTATAAAAATGCCTCCAGTGATTTTTACCATGCATTCTACAAACTGAAGCTAACTCTTCTATTGTCTGAAAATCAGAATTAACACCACGGATAAAAAAGAACAGAAAAATTGGACAAAACATCCTAGAGCAAATAAAATAAAAACTAAAAATTCGCAGCGAATTTCTTTCGCATTGAATGAATAAACGAATCGAGTACCCCACAACTTGAACTTATTTGTGGTGTTATTCTCGCTTTTAGATAATAGAAGATATTTTTAGCAAAAGATATAAATCTAAGAATTCAAGGGTGAGAACAATATGTAAATCAAATAATAAGTAAACAAAAAAACGATATTCTCAATATTGAATTGGCAATCAAACATATGGTACATTTTGCAATTTTATAGAAGATGGTTTCTGTATACACTATATTTTTATTAAACATTTTTAAAATCGCAGTTCGTTTATCATATAATTAGCGGATGTGTTGGCTGAATAAAATTGTTTCCCCATGGATCGATAAATTTGCTACACTGAGGATACAGAAAAAGTGGATAAAATGAAGAAATCGTCTTCGTCCTCTAAAAAGGACGATATGCTTCAATGAGTTACGTTTATTAATTGATTTAATGTAATCATCCCTTCAGAGATGAGTAGCAATTTAACATAAATGGAAAAAGAAATAAAAATTGGTCACTTTATAAATATTTTCAGTGAGGGATTCGTTGAAAGGGTGCGGGATGAGATGAGTACAGGGCGGTTAGAGAATAAAGAGATTACGTGGAGAAGGTGGCCTGCGGGGTGGCGATTTGTAACGCCATGAAGGAAAACTACTTCTCATATTGTCCATTTCAGTGCGAATTCGAGAAAATTCTTTGTCCACTTTTGAGCTGCTTGCCCGGTTGTTCTCTTCATAAATAGGACCTCTTTGCACTGGAATCGATGTCATAAAGGCAAATTAATCGTGTTGCTGAAAAAGTGTTTTAGAGGATAAAAAATTGCACATTAGTTTTCACATGCAAAGCAGCAATACATATGTTTCTTTTACAGATAATTGTATGTGTGTACTATGAATTGTTTTCTATATGTGTAATTATCCTCTAATCCCATCCCTTTACTTCATCAATATTCCCACATGTTTTCTCTTAGTTTCTTCTCACTTGATAAAAATATTCCCATACTCTATGTTAGGCTTAGATGTTCTCGTAATGACCCTCATCTCCACCCTTCCTTCATTCATTCCTAATCTTGTTGTGATATACCTCGCACTACCTCTCCTTCCTCGCACTTATTTTGCCAACGGGTTTGATGGTCTATTGATGACCATGGTGGTCGTAAATTCATCTTTGGCTTCAGATTATTTCTAGATAGAGGATTTTTGTTTCCTTTTTTTCATGAATAAAAGTTTTACTGCCTATTAATTAATATATAAGTTTGTTTTGAATTTACCTTCAACTAAGATTGCTTTTGAAAATTATCGTTTTTTGCTGCCATTTCTTGAAATGTCCCGTTTTTGTCGTACAAAGTATGGTCAGACTTGATATATTGTCTGAGATTCTGTCTAAAATATTTGTACTTTAAATAAAGTTCTCTTCCCTTAGACTAGAGGTGGGCAAACCACGACCCGAGGGCCGCGTGACGAACTCCAAAGCTTTTAATGTGGCCCGCTCAGATGAAGTTATTTAGGCTCATTCACCGTCAGTTCAATATGATGATTCAAAAAATTTTGATCCAACTTACTCCTACTGAATATTTGGCAAAGCATCATTCCACCAAATTGAATGAAATATTTCAAATACTCCCAGCACTTGCCAAGACATAAGGGAGAAAAAATTAAAAACTTTGAATAATAACGAATTTTCTTACACGCTTTTCATATAAAAGTACTTCAACTGATGTTGATATCTATTTCAATCATCATTAGACGCATGCAAATAAAACTAAATTTTGTGTTTTAGAAATATTCAAGTGAAATTTTGAGATGCCAATTATGTACGAAAATAGTTGAGGCTTTGCATCTAAAGCTCGTAAAAAGGCAGCACATATGTGCCGATCGCTGGAGAACTCAGACATTAGCTGAAGAAAATTCCCCTGCAGGTTCTTAGCGGAAGCATAATTACGGAGGAAGAAGTTCGTTCACAGCCACACCACAATGTATTTTGTATTTTGTATTTGTACACCCGCGCGCTGGAAGAAAAGTTTGTCCACAGCGGCCTCGCAACCGCATTCTGTTAAATCTCTCAACTTAAACGCGACCTGCAGTCTCAAAAATCACTGATCGTTTACCTTCAATATGCAAATCACCAGCCAAATAACAATACTACAATCTGTTTATAGGATTCATAAAATTTTATTTTGCACGTAGACCTGTTTAAAGTCCAGTCTGGACTAGACCGTCTATAGATTGAACCACATCTCAGTGGACTACAGAAATTAAAGCGCTGACCGAATAAACCACTAAGACCCCTTTTAACCCGTTCTGAACCGAAACATAAACAGGTCTATTTGAATACTTCATAAAGTAGTAGGTCCACATTATTAATCATATAATTCTGCACACAATTTTCCATAAATAGAAATAAAAACTCTACTGGCATACATCTAGACATACTCTGAGGTCAAAGATTCTAATTATTTACAATTGATAAATCTAAATATGTACTAATAGCAATCAATTCTGAAAAAATTTTTTCGCAGGGAAAGCTGGAATAAAGAAATAGTCTAGAGTTAGTTTTGCAAGACATATACATGTTTTACCGTCATTTTTTTCCAATATTGTAAAGGATAAGAAAAGAAAGAGAAATGAAACAGTCCGTGAATAAATGTCAATTTTTTAATGATATATTTTTCCTTCCCATCGTGCAATTGTTCTGTGCTGTTCAAAATCGCCCTTCAAAGATACTGCAATTTTATCTAATAACTCATTTAATTATTTTATGAATTAGATGGTTATTTAAGCTCATATGTCTTTGCAATTTTAATTTTTTTTTATTAACAGGTTTTATTTATCTTAGGATTTTAGCCGGACTGCACCTTTAATTAAAAGACCTGACCCAATCAAGATTTATTAAGAATGTTTCAAAGTATGACCGAACTGAATCGAAAAAATTGTGAATTATTGTGAATTGCACAACATGAGAATGCCTTTTCTCATTATTAAGAATAAAAGTTTTCAGTTAAAATTTTTGAGGAAAACAAATATTTTGAGGGCAATTGTTCTGAAAACTAAAGGTAACGTAGGATCTGATATAGATCTTTGCTTTTGAAAGCCGAAAACTGTGATAAAAATCTTATAAATATATCGCTTCAAAAAGCTCCTTCTAATATATATTTTTAGAATCAAACCAAAAGAAATTTAAAAATGAGAGTATAGTAAAAGTTTCTTAGGAAAATCACATTTCGAATACTGAAAGCCCCTCACGCGTTTCTAAATTTTTCATTTTGTTTTTAAATTAATTTTGAAACAAATTATTACAACAATCAATGGCTGATCATAAATGGGGCTTCGAAAAATGATCAGCCTGTACTCTTTAAATGGGAAAAACTACTCCGCCGCCTCTTTTCGTTTAAAAATTTAAAAGAACATAAAAAGAAATATTTTTTGATTCTTGAAAAAAGGCAAATGATGGTAAAAAAAGTTGTGAAATTAAAACAAGATTGAAATTTGGCCGCGTTAATCATTTGAAAATAAAAGTAAAGAGGTTAGGAATAAAATTAAAAGCGATATGTGGATGAAATTTAGAAATTACAAAAGCTCTGAACTTAGTTTAAACTACGGTATACGTCGCAAAATTTATAAAGAAACGATATCACGACATACTACACCTTGAACGACATAATGGCCAGATGCGAGCACTCAACGGAAAATGAATGGCTCGTACCAACTACAGAAAGGAAGAATCCTTTGCCTGCTGCTGCTCCCAACGCCGCTTACACAATCAAAAGCTAAAGAAGCGAAAAGATAAACAAACATAAAAGTAAAGCAGAATACCGTCGTCTCCCACAATGCAGACTAATCAGCTGAAAGTTTACGAAGTTTTCGGAAAAATTCGGTAGAACCGACTTCGGGAGTTGCGTTTTGGCAAGGATTCGAAGATAAAATAGCAGTATTATTATAATGTGTATAAAGTTTATGCCAAATTATGATGGCCTTGAATGCGCAAATACATGATGATTGCTAAGAGTTGATGATGACGAAATATTATGTTGGAGAAGGTGACGTAATTTTTATCGCTTCGTGTACTCAGTACACAATCATAAAACGCAAAACATTCACACTCGCAATCTCTTCCACGCAACACAGACTTATCGATTTATCGAGTTTCATTGAAGCAGGAAGATGATGCTGTCGTAATACGCGATTCCACTGGTGTTTTTTTTATATCTATTGCGCGTACTTTCAAGTGTTTGACTGTTGAGATTGTCTGTGTCTGACATATGTTCCCAGTTCTTGTAGGATATGTATTCACAAATTTATATAATTTTGCAACTTGGGGTTTAGGGTTTTTATGTGACTATAAAATTCCTGCTTTTTCAGGAGAAAGATTAATCCGTACCCGTTTTTTTTCTTTCGCTAACTTGCCAAGAGAATTTCCACGGACAAAATATAGATAAAATATGTAACTTAATATATTTATAAACAGGTCTGGGTTTGTGTTCATGACCATTATTTGCTTTGATAATTTTGTTTTGATATTGTAATGTTCTTATTACAAGCACGCTTTATACAAATGTTGTTTTCAGCTTTAGTTTATGTATAAGGTTTTTTAGAACTTCGGGAAGCTTAAAAACTCCAAAGATAAAAGTAGTGAATGAAAAATTTCCTACTATAATGAAGAAGAATATGATATGTGCTATTATAGTGTTTGTATGGACAGTTTATCAAAGACAAAATTGATAAATTGATTTGACCATTTTTTAACGGCTAGTTCATGCAAATCAAAAGTTCAGCATCAGATTTTATTACATTCAAAAGAATGAATTCTTTAAAAATGTATCTTTTTCGAAGTTTATTTATAAGTTTATATAAGTTATTATATATTTCGATAGTTTATTTCAATGATTTTAAAAATAACATGTTTGCGAATTTTGCCTCCTGTCTGGTCGGTTCTTCTCGGTGAATCGGTCTCACCGTCCGTTCCCCTCGGCCCCTCGGTGAATCAGTCTCACCGTCCGTTCCCCTCGGCCCCTCGGTGAATCAGTCTCACCGTCCGTTCCCCTCGGTGAATCGGTCTCCCCCCCGTACCCTTCCCCAACTCTAAATCGCTTCGCGTGGGAATATATACTGTACTTGGTTTTTTTCATCTTTGATGTCAGTCAAGTAGCATCTTTTGTTCATTGGTAAAAAGTTATCCAATAAACTGAGAGTACTGCTATACACCAGCAACGTCTTGAAACATTCGAAATAAGGGATTATCTTATACTGTAGGCATTTGTAGTAAGCTCAAGAGATATCGCTAGACTCCATGTACAGGGGGCAAAACTGATTTTAATTGGGCCTGGGCTATGAGAGAGTGTATACATTTATATATTTCAGAGGAGTTTCAGGTGGATGGGATCACACATAAGTCATAACAAAGAAAAACTCAAAAAAATGAATTCAGTGTTTTATTGATGTAAAATACAAGAAATGTTCAAAGAAAGGGATTGTTAGGGACTCTGGTGCTTTGAGACCCTTTATCAAAGATTATTTTTTCTTTTAAATTTTAACCAATCAAATACGAAATTATTGATAGTATAATACCAATTTTGAACTAAAGTTTCATCAAAGTATACTAATTTTATTTACAAAACAAGATTTAGTTGTGAAACATTGATAATCTCAGGTTTGACACATATATAAATTCGTCTATTTCATAATAACAAATTAAAAATTTTGAATAAAGAATTATGTAAATCGACATGTAATCTATTATATGGCTTGAAAATAATATTAATTTTTTGATGCAAATTTCTCACCAACCAATAAAAATGATATTCCTTCAAATTTCCTGACTTTTCCTAAAATCTCTAGCTGCATCTTTGGACACCATTTTAATGATATAAATGACCGTCTCAAGTCAAAAACTATGAATCAAAGTTAAAAATAAATTTTTTCAATAAAATTTTGCATTATCTGTATACTGTATAGTTAACAATTTTATAATGAGCGGTGGCATACGGTACCTTACGTTTTTAAATTACGATCGATTTTTGATAAAATTACGGTTCCAAATTAAACGGAAAAAATTGAAGTGCGATAAATATCGAAATTCGGTACGATTTTAATTTTGTTACGATTTATACGTAGAACTTCCTTAAATTTTTATTCAGCACTCATCAGTCTTAACAGACATGCGAAAGCATGAAACGCTAGCATAAATGTCACACACACAAAGATAAAAGTACACTTTCTTCTTTAGACGCCAACATGCGTGCTCGGGATATATATCAGAGAATAATATTTGCATTTTTTTTTCATATGTTTTTTATTCATACACGAAAGTACAACGAGAATGAAGGACTGGAACCCACCTGAATCTTGGAAGAGAATAACCCGTATCATGATGATTCGCGCTGGCCATCAAAATGAAGAGATTATGAACGCTCTAATTGCGCTTGCACGGCAGAATTTCTTGAAAATCTCCAGAAAAAAGTGTTGGAGGATCCTGGCATTGGAATTCGGGCTTTGTCTTGTGAATTGAATGTTTCAGCCTCTACCATGCTCTCAATGGAGACCTTCGAACTATTCATACCAGC
Source organism: Nectonema munidae (assembly GCA_030549495.1). NCBI lineage: Eukaryota > Metazoa > Nematomorpha > Nectonematoida > Nectonematidae > Nectonema > Nectonema munidae. The sequence continues at coordinate 66,285 of JAUIRK010000924.1, forward strand.
GTCGCAGAGGTCAACTTCTTACAGAAAAAGCCCGCAAAAAGGTTTTAAAATGTCTGAAAGTGTCAATCGTCTAATTAGATTATATTAGATAAATTAAAATTGAGTAAAATAACAATATTTTCAAAATAATGTTTAATATTTTCTTTTTTAGAAATAGTTTTTTAAATTAAGACTTTTGAATTTTATGACGTAAAAAAATTCAAAAAACAGAGGAAAATATTTTAATTTTTGGTTTTCTAAAAACATTTTTACACAAAATAGATTTTTGACATTTTATTGACTTCAATTTTTTTAAACTTTATTGGCCCAAAAAATTCAAAAAACAGAGGAAAAATAGTTCAAACTAGTTTAAAATAGGTTTACAGTGACTTTTTGTACTTTTCTTTATTGACTTTTTTACGCCCTGCATTGATAACTCTCAATTCAGGTACATATTTAATTTTTTTTTCTTTTAAATTAATAGTGGATCATTTTTATTTTTATATAAAATAAAATGTTAAGAAAACTTTTTAAAGTTAAAAAATAGTTTGAGCGTCGTAAAATTTTTTTAGTAAAAAAATCGGGATTTGTTGTATACTTCAAAGGCAAAAAAAGGCAAAAAGCAAAAGCATACTCAATCTTTTTTCAAATTTTAATACTTTTCTGTATTCGACGCTAGAATAGCATCACCACTGTATAAAGCCCTAATACGCCCACACCTTGAATACGGCAACGTGATAGCACATCCAACGCCTGTTAAAGATCTAAAGGGACTAAAAAGTGCAAAGATCTATAACTAAAAGAATTAAAGGGTTTGAAAATTTAGAATATGAAGAAAGGTTTATCTTTACCATCTCTTACTTACAAGTACAAGCGCAATGACATGATCACAACCTACAATATAATAAACGGAAATATGAATATTAAGTCTACACTTCTACCTGGATTTTCTTCAAAAAGCTCAAGAATCCATGAAAAGCAACTCAATAAAACAAGATGCGCAAAGCGATTTCTCAGATATTCATTTTCAAACTGAATTGTAAATGACTGGAACAAATTACCCCAAGAACATCGTGGATTCACCGTCACTTAACGTTTTCAAAAATCGTCTTGATTTTCATTGGAAAGACAATAAATTATATTATGTTATATTATGTTATACAACAATTCAAATCTTTTCATTTTTTTATTTTCTTCTTTTTCTAATTTTGATCTGCTAAATATTGCAAAAGGATAATAAAATACTAAAAGCCTTTTAATTATGATTTTAAAATGATTTTAACCTGATCTTTTTCTTTAAAAATACATCCCAATGCAGATTAAGATATTCTTTAAAGTTGTGTAACCAGGCATTTGAAGCCTTGCATCCTTTTATAGATTCCAATAATTTAAGAGTAAAAGAGGTTTTATTATATAAATGTTTATATTTCTTGCATTTGTATACCAAGCCCATAGTTCAAACTTAATTTCTTGCAATGGTATACCCACCATTACTGTCTTTGACTATCATTAATATTGTAAATATTGTGAGCTTGAATTTTAATTTTATCCTTTAGTATTTTAGTAACTTGGTTTTTGCTGCAAATAAAATAGCTTGCGCAAATTCACTTTAACCGAGTTATTGGATTTATTCCTTCCATTTTTTAAGTCTCATTTCATTCAGTATTTTATTGACCTTTCGCAAAGCAATACAGATGAAATCCAAACAAACTGAATTTAAAGTAGAAGCGTTGTTATTCAGTGCGTAAGAGTTATAGACAAGTATGGAGAGCATTAAATTTATTATCTCAAACAGAGTGTTCTACAAGAAAAAGATAACAAAAAGGTAGCTCTTTATCTAAGCGTTGATTGACGTTTCAAACAGCCAATAAGAAAATAAATTATAAAATAGGTTCATTAACCACACTGACATTCACACATAGACACACTAGTGTATAATAAGAAGAGAAATTCTTTGCCCACACCCTCGTTATACCCGCAAAGGCATAAACATTCTTTCCAGCACTTGCAAAAAATTAACATGGATACCGGCCAAAATCCGTCTTTATTTTTTAACCCTAGCTTGAATGACTCTATGCTTTTTTTCGCATTCAATTTTCAAACGTCAATTACAAAACATTTTAACATAAAAACCAAATTGAAAACTTGCATGTAAACACTTAAAATCTATGAAATATATTAATTTAGCTCAACTACTAAAAAAACTAATTTTTGAAATAACTAAACAAAAAATTTTATAGATGGCGTTTTAAATTGAGTAAAATGTGATGTAACTTTTAAAAGCAAATTTACAAGCTACTTGAACAAACAACTTTCGAATGAATTTTGCAACTCATACTTTTGCATTGTATAGATTATCTTCATGTTTTTTTTTTCGTTTTGAAACACACAAGGAACAACAGCTCTCTTTGTAGATGTCTGTTCGGATTTGCACGATTTCCAAAACCATAATAAGATAATAGGTATTTTATATCTTAACGATATTCCAGAAATAAGTGATCTTGACTTCATTGACTCTTCTCGTAAAATAAAATTTAGCCAGGCTTTTTAAGTAAATTTTTCTTCCACTTATCGGGAAAGTTAAAAAATTACGTCTATCAATCATGAATTTAAAACACTAATATCAAGATAAGTGCAAAATGCAGCAAAATTCAACTTTCTATTGGGCTTATAAAATTTACATTCTCTCAGCATTTTGTTGACTACATCTACTCCACCCTTCAATTTGTTGTAATAAAGTAAATCTTCTAGATTTGATGTACGCTGCTAATCTCTACATTTTTGTTGGAGGGACATGATGTAACGAACTTTAAAGTTGCGCGTTGCTGTCTTTTAGGAGTACATGCGCTCAATGAAACATGGTTAGAATTAATAATTCGGCTTTCACACTCACAAAGCTTGAGTTCTTTCAAGAAAGGTGGTCTAAACATAAGGGTAACAAAGCGTCTACTTGATATTACCGTTTCGCATAAAGAAATATTCCTTTCACTACACAAAACAGCAAGAGCGTGACTCGTAAAAAATCTATCAGCGTAAACACCACAACCAACTGCCATATGCTATCTTCGATTAGACGCTTGGATATATTTAATCCTGAAAATAATTTGAGTCTTCGAGTTCCCTTATATACGTTACAGTTTTCAAACAATAAAAAAATTTCGCATCCTTTAGATGATATAACTTTTTTCCATAGTGTCCTGGTTTTTTGGGTTATATTTTTATTTAACCAATTTATATTTTTGATAAACTAAAACCATTTCATAATGGCTGAACAAAAGGATTCTTTCTGGGTCTTCAATACCAGAGTCATGCAAGAGGATTTGTTTATATTTTTCAGTAATCTGAAATGTTATTGAGGCAGGTGTTAGGGGAAGAACATTTGAATTCTTTGAAACGTGTTGTAGAGTACTTTAAAGACTTAATTTTTTCGGTATTCTCATGAGAGTTTCACAAGATAAATTTTGAGTTTGGCTTCCTATAGCTGCTAACCTCTATTCTTGCTTTAATGTTATTTTTATCAGGAAAATGAGAATGTTCTGGATATGGAAGTGAAATCGTAAAACTTAATAGTGTAGTAATGAATGCTTCACACTTTTTCCGTTGCTATAGTCTCTCCACCTCCAAAGTATAGAATTGTCTTTTTCTCTCTCTATGTTTGCATATTCAATTTTTTGAAGCAACTGTTTCCTTCTGTTTAAAGGTTTTTCCAAATTTCAAGCCACGAGGCCCAATTTGATAACATCAACCCAACCGGCGCTGTCTATGGTACTAGGAGAATCTACAAGGAAAAATATTATAAAAATGATCATATATTTTCCAAATTGGACTGATAGGATTTCTTTCATTTTTGTCGAGCGTAAAAATACATGAATGAGATCAAACAGCCTCACAAAAATGGTTCCTAGACTTGGAAAATAACCAGCTGTTTTAACTTTTGTTCTCCCTTTTGCCCCATATATATCCAGGGCCGAAAATACGCTAAAATGAAAGCCAGGCTGAATCTTTTATAAAAAATTAAAAATTAAATATTTTGCATTTTCTGATCTTAAACTTATCTTGAAAAAAATACGAGAACAATACAAAATGGAGGAGATTTATTAATTTAATATCTCGGACACCACAATGTCCATAGTCATAAGAGGAGAGTAAAATTCATTATTTTTCTTCCTTATCAATTCATTATTTTATTCTCCTCTTATGACATGGACATCGTAGTGTCCGAGATATTAAATTAATAAATCTCCTGCATTTTGTATTGTTCTCGTATTTTTGCAGAGATATTTCAAGAACGAAATGTTCTCCCCTTTCAAATATAAATTAATATAAGAAACCTATTATTAATATATGATACATTAAAATAATATCAACATTTTTACTAACTTACCATTCGAGTTGATTCTATCCATTGTGTCATTGAATATACACGGTCATTTAATTCAACATCGAAAAAAGCTTAAATATTGATACAATTTCTTTCAAATTTTTAGCTAAGCCCTTTGGACAAGGGGTCTTAGGATAATGCGTTTCTAATTTTCATATTCATTTTTTTCGGGTTGCACTAGTTCTGGGCTCCCAAAAAATAAAATGAAATAATGTGTATGATCACAAATACCTAATATAAGATGTGCTCTAGGATATCTGCAAAAATTTTAACATCCTCTTAACATCCTCATCCACGGATCTTTTAAGTTTCAACGCCCGCATCTGCATTCTCCAATAACAGCCACAATTTTCAGACGTTTTTATTTTTTCTATATCGCAATTTTTCAATTTTTACTTTATCCAAAATTTTTAGGATAAGTACACCTTTATGATAACACATAAACATTGACATGTCCTCCCTTATAAGAAGTATAAAACTTGCTTCGCCAATAACAATTATGATATCCGCATCTACAAAAAAATCTTTCCGACATCAAATTCAAAGCCAAAATAAAGAATTGATATCAAATTCAATATCCGCTTCCGAGGATACAAAAAATTTCACATACGGTACAACTCTAATGTGCTCAGTATAAAGGTGTAACTAGATAAAGTTTGGGTTGACCAATCAAGCTCGCGAAACCCTTTCGTAAGGAAAGGATGTCGTAAAACGACATAAAATGTGGATTTTCAAATTTCTTTTTTCATCACCTACCACTATAGTCAATGGTATTTATCCACTATAGATGCTTTAAGTGAGATTTTCCACTATGATTTTTTAAGATATAGATTGCATTATCGAAATTTATTAATATATTTTTAACTTGGATAAAATTGGAAGTTGGTGGTTTTAACATTGGCAAAAAAGGCATGGAATCTGTCAATGGTGTTAGAACAAATATGTCCATCAACGAGGGAAAACTCTATCATGAGTTACTCTCTTTTTTATTTTTAAGAAACTGAATAAGAATGTAGTAGTAAAAGTTTATTAGGAAATACAAATGTTGAGTAGTGGACGTTTCTTGTAAGGTTTTTAATTTTTCATTTTTGATGTTTTAAATTTTTTGCATCTCATGCTTATGCGCCCCAACACTAGGCATGGAAAGTGCATTATAAACAGTTCTTGTTATAAAGCTGGTGCTAGGATAATTGGCAGTGAGAAAATTTCCATTGGAATATTAGCCGTCCGAAATTACCAGTGGAAAAATTTAGATTTTGAGATAACTGACATGAAGAAAATGGAATTTGCTTTAACCTGGTTTAGATTGTGGAAGTTTCTTAACTTTGCGTGAATGAGTACCACTTCCCACAGAGTTACGACAAAAAGCTTTTATTTGCAAAACATTTATTATTTTTACTTGTTTAATAGAACTAAAATATTTAGAAGTTATTGGCCTTATTAACTTTATTATTTTTTAATTAATTAAATTTCTATTATTTATATATTATTACCTGGACACATTTTTTGAAAAATGCTTTGCACATTGATAAATAATTGCCGTTTTATATTCTTTGTGGATGTGGTAGGTCATTTACCTATACATTATGCGTGATAAACTTTTCAGGCTTACATTATTTTCTATAACCCAAGCAATAAAGGTGGCTTTTTGTGGCTGTTTGCTTTTTCTGCAAAGCACGCATAACCAACATTTCTTATATACTATCAGGCAAAGGTCGATATTATTTAGAAAAAGTGTGCATCTTTACTTCCATATGAAGAGTACATTTATACTTTCTAAAGTTGGGTACTATTATATTTGTATTTACGTAGGGGTATTAAAAATACTCTGTTTTATTGTAACGAAACAAAGATTGAAAAAAAGAAAAAACATTATATACTTTTAGAAGTAAGAATTAAAGACGATTTTTAACTAAATTTTTTGGATCTGGTGTTAGGGAAAATTTTGCAACCCTTAAACTATTTTTTGATTTTCATTTTTGAATAAAAATTATAATGATCTAGTATTAATCTAAAATTTTAAAGAAAAATATAAATAATTTTTGAATCCAAAAAAGTTCTTAAGGCCCAAATTTGGGCCATTTGGGATAATATTTACCCACGTGTGTTGTAAAGCTTTCCAATTTTGTTTTTTAAGGTTGCTTAGATATATCAGATCTTGGGTTGGATCCAGCTTCAAGCCTACTTTCTTTATAGTTTCATAGAAGCGACGCAATTGTGCCTTTTTGATGCAAACACCCCACAACACCTTTACATTTAAAGGATTATTTTTCACAAAGTATTTTGAATAATAATCCTTATTTAGAATATAATTTTGTTTTATTAAATTTTGTGTGAGCGTAAAACTTTTTCATGGTTAGTCTCAATGAAGTCTTTTTTCTCCAAAAATATCAAAGTTTTGAAGGGTCAGTAGCAGCATTAGATACAGTAGAATGTTAACAATAATTTGGAATACATGAAAGTCTATTCATCCAAATAATTTAAAACATATTTATTTAAACATAAATCTGAAATCATTGCGCATAAAAATGAGAAAGGGTTAGTGTTAAAAATAGAAAAATAGCGATTCAAAAAATTCTTTCAAATACTTGACAAATTTGTCTTGGACAAAAGGATTTAATTCATTTTACTTGGATAATAAAAATATTGTAATAAGTTAAGTTAACTTTTGACTAATGTTTCGTAATGTAAAGCGATATTTAAATATATGCTTTTCTATATTGCTAGAATTTTTAGGTAGCTTTTGAAAGAATTAATTATTATTGTTGTGATAATAATAACAATAAAAATGACGAATTAATATGTAATCAATTATAATGATTGTCTTCTGATAGAAAAAACACGATTTTAGGTGACACACATTTCCTCTCAAACAGAACTACTGTGAACATTGTACAGGAAAGCGGTGTCATAAGAGTGTAGATTTGCAGGTAAGGTTAAATCGCTGTTGGCTTTTTGATTTGGATTCGTTTGCATTGGAAAGCCATATGCGGTGCTCATTGGTAGATCATATCTTCTGTAGAGGGGGTTAGTTGTGTGTGAGTTATAAAATTTATCACTGAAGGATGGGCCTAAAGCGGATATATTTGAAGTGGAGTTATAGTGGCATTCTTTTTCTAGGAGATCTGACTAAAAATAAGGATATAAAAGGTATGTTCTAATGTTTTGTACAAGTCAAAAACAAAATTTCGACACTATGCTTTCCCCTTCGACATTCGTGTATTCAAAATTCTTTTGTTTGCCTATTGTATAATTTTTCTAGGGAAATCATATTGACAGGAACACCGCCCAGGATTATTAAAGGTCGATTCGCATAGCGCTACAAAAATGCTTGGACCGTATTTCTTGCAATGTTTTCAGCTCGTCCCTCTTTTTCATATCAGCCAAAATGGTATCTACTTTAATCTTGTTCAAATTGTAATTTTGTAAGGATTTCTTTCGCATTTAAAAGGATAATGACGAAGAATACAAAGTATAGACTTGCCGTTGGGGAGCAAATATATTTGCCCTCAAAGCACTGGGCGAATTGTTGCTGAACCCGTAGAGTTCTTTGTCTTTATATTGGTACTGCGAAGATTCTTTCAAATGGCTTATCTTATGAAAACATCCCTAAAAGTATTTATTTGACCTATGGCATGCAGCATGAGCTGTGTCTAATTTTGTTCACGAATAAAAACGGATAAAGTGAAGGGGGATTCCTTTCCAAAGTTTTGCTATATAATTTGGATAAATTATGCGCATGTTTGATATTTTTATATTAAGTATGATCATAATGCAAAATTAAAGTCATATGAAAATTAAATTTTAAAAAATTTTTAGTGCTGACTCTAGCTCCAGCTAAAGAGGTTCTGGATCTGCCCCTAACCCTAATTAGTGCCTACGCACGGAGCACTTAAGACGTTGGTGCCCCATTAATCAAAATCTAAGAATAATGAACCTCACAAAATTTTATTCATCAAAATTAAACAAAACTAATATTAAAAAAAAGACGATGCTTTTTTGTTCACTATCACTTACATTGGAAGAGATTCCTCTTGATTTTTTAACTTCAGAATCATTGATGAGGTCCTCAAAATTGATTTTACGTAACACATCTGCCTCTATCCTTAAATAGAGAGAGATAAGCATCAGCTTGCCTTGTTGGATAGTAGTTCTAACGCAATTTTTAATATGGGTCAATTTGTAACATTTGCTAAGGCACATTCAGTGGCATCTTCTACAAGTATTTTATAAAGTTCAGCATGACTAAATCCTGTTCCAACATTTTTTTCACTAAATTTATAGAGCACAAGAATGAAACTGCTAAATCTCAGCTGAAAAATTACTATTGGAAATCTCTGGGTATGCATCAATAAACTTTTGACAGCGCTAAAAATATTTTGCAATGTTAACAGATGAAGTGACATCATGTTGTGGTATATCACTTAAAAAAGAAAACTTCTCTGCTATTTATTTATAACTCTCTCCTCTTTGTTTCATCTAAGTTTGAAGTATGTCAATAATCTACAATGTTTATCTCCCTAAATATATATATATATGGTGCATCTCCATTGATCGGTACTTTTTTTATATGTTTACGAGTTGAAGCTGGCATGTTGATGCTTCTACATTTTGAAAAGTCTAGCGTACAAATTACACTCAAGTACTAATACCCCTGATTTGCCATTTCTTCAACAGTTAATTCCACAAAAGATAAGAAGCCTTCTTTATCGCTGAAAATAAATTTTTTTAAGGAACAAAGATTAAGCAAATAAAGTTTATTATAAGAAAGCATTTATAAATAAATAGATACAAATATTAAATTCTATTGAGTGATTGCTTTTAAATATTCTAATTTTTATTCAGATCATATTTTTCTATGATGGACTTGAGCCTTGTATTCAAAACGTGATACTTTTTCTTTTGAGATCTTAATTCAACTCCTGAATGGACCATCTCAATCATTAACTCCAAGTCTGCTGCTCTTTTCTTAGCCTTGACACTAACCGACAAACAGAAGGATGAGTTACTGCAATTCTTTGTTCAAATGCTCTGTGCCATCCTTCTAGAGAATTTGTTGTCCGTGGAAGTCCATGTACGGTTCTTTCAAAAGTGTTCCGCATTTTTATTTCAAATAATGGCTTTCTTCGTTTGACACGCTGAACAACACCAATCCATGTTGTTTCAAAGTAGCTAAGAAATCCTGACAGAATTTCATCAGTTTTATCACCCAACGTTGTGAGAATTCTGTGAAGGTGTTAATAACATCATCAACTGGCACAAATGACAAAGCTTGAAGGGATTTGACAATAAGTGCATTTTTGGAAATATTATACCAAGTTTGTATTTCCCTCCACAAGCACTGTCCAAAATGAAAAAAACATCCATAAATGTTAGTTTGGTAAAACATGTTGTGATGCTATTAATTTTGAAAATTTTATCATAAGTATCTTGATTTTATTCTTTGCGACATAATATACCACAGGAACTGTATGAAACTCGTCAAGTAAAACATGCAAGGTATGTAATTGGTAACCTAATGGTGCAGAACTAAAAGTTCCATCACATGCCCAGTGAGATTTTAGAACTAAAAGTTCTAAGTTTTGATCCGTTGCTAGAATTAGTAGATTGTCACTTTCATGAATGACAAAAATTTCCCCTCTAATTGTTTTATAATCATTCAAAACCATTTTTGCCAAAGTTTCTTTTTTAGGAAGAGCACCTGCAGCACTAAGTGGATAATCGCTAGTACAGTTTGGTATGATAGCTGATGTAGCTTCCTCCGAATCTTTTACTTTTTCTTTAATTTTATTGACAGTTTTTAATGACAAGTTGCGTGCGGGATCAGGCGGGTGTGAATGATAACTAGCTTTTCCTTGAACAATATTGTCTTCTGTTTTTATTCTTCCACCACATTTTCCTTTAAGTTCGCAACGCCAGTATGATACACTGTCTTTTCTTTTACCAAGAATATAGGCACAACCATCACGCAATAATTTTTTTCCTCCTCGTTTCCATAAATATATATATTATTTTCACTTTGTAAACAAAATCTTACCTTTTTAATTACTGTTTTCTTAGAACTGCTAAAAAAAAGTGAAAGCAAAACTTTCTTTTTCACAAAGAGAAAGTTTTTTGTGAGTGTTAGTCCGAAAACACACATATTTATATATACAAGTCGCATATAATTAATTATATTTAATGTGTAGTTAAGGCTATCAAATTAATAGTCTTTTTGAATTTAAAAAGTGCCTTGAAAATCAAGAAAAAAAAATATGTTCATCAAACACTACTTGCCACCAACGAATCAACAGAACCTACAAGTTAAAACAATCAACTTTCACTTCAAGTCAACATAAAGAAATTTCCCGAAATATTTTATCTGTATTCTATACCAATCCTAATCAACTTCTTCCCAAAATGTCAGAGCTTTGTTTGGTAATAGACAAAACAAATTCTGATTTGATTTTTATTACCGAAGTTCTTCCAAAAAATAAAGGTTCATTTCCGCCAGTCTGCTCCACCTATAATCTGTGCAGTTTTTCAATGGTCAACAATTTTGATAAAGTAACTAACCATGCTTCTAAAACTAGAGGAATCATTGCTTATTTTAAACCATTTTTAAAAGTCAAAACTGTATCCCCCTTTGTTCCTTCCTACATTGAATATATTACTTTAGAGATTGAAAATAATGGCAAAAACTTTATCGTTTGCTGCATTTATAGAAGCCCCTCAATCAATATGGCTTGTTCTACTCATGAAATAATTCATCTCTTTTCAACCCTCATTGACTCGTTTCCTAAATTTATTATAATTTTCATTGAAGATTTTAACTATCCCTCTATTCCTTGGAACTCCAAAGTTCACAACGCTAGAAAGAATTCTTCTGCTATGAAGTTTGTAGAGTACCTAGCTTCAAACAACTTGTTCCAATTAATTCAGGATGCTACTAGATTAGATTATACTGGAAAAGAAAGTATTTTAGACCTCTTAATTACGAATTTCCCTTCTGATCTTTCAAATATTTCTATTTTACCAGCATTGGATGGTAGTGATCATTACTGTATTACGTTCGATTTTTCTTATATTGTCAAAGCTTCATCTTCTATAACCACCAAACTAGATGTTCGCTCGGGAAGATACAATAAAATAAGAGAATATCTGTCCAATGTTAATTGGAACCTCTGTAATGAATACTCTTTTTTAGAGTTTTATGATGTTTTCATGAGAGTTATATACGGAGCTATTGCTGAGTTTATACCTTTAATGAAAAAGAAAACAAAATATAATCCGTAAATGAACAGATCAACTACATACATATACAAAAGAAAAAAAAACTCTTCAAGAAGTACCTAAAGTTTAAAGACCCTAAAATGTTGTTACAACTCAAAGAAATATCAAATAAATTAAGAAAAGAAACAAGAAAAGCAAAGCGTTTCTTTGAATGTAACATTTCAAAGAACATAAAAGACAAGTCTAAAAAGTTTTGGAATTATATAAACGTATTGAAAAAAAGAAGCCATAGTTTAAATACTATAATTGATAAAAATGGAAATCGTGTAAAATCTGATAACATAATTGCTGAAACATTCAGTAGGTACTTTTCTTCTGTATTTACTAACCCTCAAACCCATCCTCCAAAAATATTACACAAGTATCATCACTACTCACCGATGGAAGATGTAGTAGTCAGTGAAAAACTTGTATTTCAGAAACTTAGCTTTCTCGGCGGCGACAAATCACCCGGTATTGATAATTTGCACCCATATATTCTGAAAGAACTTTCCCAAGATTTGGCATTTCCTATAACAAAGTTATTCAACCTATCTTTAAAAGAAGGAGTCATACCCAAAACTTGGAAATCTGCATTGGTTGTGCCCATGGGCGCCGGCAGATAGAGGCAAGGAGGGGCACCCCCCCCCCCCCCCCCCCCTGGAAATTATAGCAAAACTTTTTAAATTTTGCTATGGAAATATTTTACACAATCGTATTCTTTTGTGATGTTTGTTAGCAGCAGTATCTGTCAGCTCAAATGGGACAAGTGCTAAAACATTTTCATGAGATGAAAACATCTTATAAGATATTAAGGAAGCGTTGGGATCAAGTATTTGAAGCCTAATCTCTGTGTTCAAAAAGATAATCTTGTTAATCTTTTTATTTATTAAAAAATTTTTAATTCTTATGTTTCTGTTTATTCCAGCTATGTTATGTCTCTCCTTTATTTTTCCTTGTATAAAATTAATTAATGGCAGTATATAATTGAAAAGTTGCCGCGAAACAATTGTCTTAATAAATGTATTCTTCACCTTCTTTCCCTTTCAATTTTTTACTTGTTTTATATCGTTGGCGGCCCAAATCCTAATTAAATCTACAAGCTGTGTCAATTCCAACCAATCAACCAAGCTTTTTTATTCCTCCTTTGTCAAGTTTTAAAATGGAGAGTTTCACGTTCTAAACAGAATCTTTTCTTCAAAGATTAGTTTTACTTTTTAATCTATACATTAACTGAAATATTTTTTCTTTATTTCTTTCATTTGTAGTTTAATTTCGATTTTAGTTTTTTTAAAATTTATTATTTTAGATCTATGTAGTTTCCAATTTAAGTTTTAGATATAAATGGATATCAGAAACTATTTGAATTGCAAACGCAATATCCCGTGAATCTTTTCTTGATGTAGTTAATCAGATAGTAGAAATATACAAAATAGAAAATTTAGAAGCAGAGTCCTAAGCTGGTTTGATTAATGGTTGATTTCAACTGAGAAAAAAGCAAAAAAAGAGTTTGTCGAGCTATTGAATGAAACATTGTTTTATCCAGCTATTAGAAAAGCCGTATTAATTCTTCTTACTTTGCCGGTTACTACTTGCAGTATTGAAAGGTCATTCAGCACCTTGCGTAGAGTGAAAACGTGGTTAAGGTCAACCATGTCTGATGACCGTCTTTGTGGACTATGTATGATAAGTTTTCACAGAAAGAAAATAAAGGATAAGAAAGAAATGTTCATGGAGAAAGAAGTAAGCACATTTGGAATTGCAATTTCTTTTTAAATGATTTGAAGTTTTTTGAATATATTTTCTTTATTGTAAATAAAATTTTCCATTAATTCTAATATGATTTTTTTTAAATTATGAAATTTTTTGCCCCTCTCTGGAAATTTTTTTAGCGGTGCCTATGGTTGTGCCTGTACATAAAAGTTCCGACCCCGAGCTTCCTTCAAACTACAGGCCTATTAGTTTAACTTCCGTCCTGTCAAAAGTGCTTGAATCTATAGTTGCTGATAACATTCTTTTTTATTTGGAAGAAAAGAATTTGATTAACACTAACCAACATGGTTTTCTGAAAAAGAAATCTACTGTAACGCAATTATTGGAGTTCCATGATGATGTTACTAATCTCCTTGAAAATAATGACACGGTCGATGTTTTATACTTTGACTTTCGATCGACAAGGTTCCGCATAATTATTTACTCAGTAAATTGAAGGCCTATGACATTAACTCTGAAATTATTAATTGGATTGATAACTTCTTTACCGATAGAACGCAGTTTGTCACCGTGAATGGCCATATATCAAATTCAAGTAGAGTGACTAGTGGTGTTATCCAAGGTAGGACCACTACTTTTCAACATTTACATAAATGATCTGCATACCCAAGTTCGTTCTCGCTTAAAATTGTTTGCTGATGATCTTAAAATGTACTCGGAATCAACCAACAAATCTAAACTACAACTTCAAGCCGACCTTTTTACTTTATACCAATGGTGTCACACTTGGGGTATGGATTTAAACTTTTCTAAATGTTATCATTTACAAATTGGTTTAAATAATAGCGTCACTTACTACATAGGTGGTTATAATATTAAGCGTACCGCACAAATTAACGATTTAGGAATTACTATTGATGATGCTCTCAAATTTAAACCTCAATTTTCAAAAATCATCTCGAAAGCTTACTCTATATTTCATTTAGTTCTTCGATATTTATCTTCCTTTGAACCCGAGATAGCTAAACCTATGTATAAAACTTTGATACGACCCATCCTTGAGTACGGTAATGTTATAGCGCAACCTACCTGCATAAAAAATATGAAATCTTTGGAGAAAGTACAGCAACATATAACCAAAAGAATGAAAGGCCTCAAAGAACTGCACTATAAAGAACGATTGCAGACTCTGTCCTTACCACTTCTGTCATACAGATATAAAAGAAACGACATGATAAGAGTATTTAACATCATAAATAAAAACATTCATGTTAATCGTGATATCCTACCCCCATTTTCTTCAAGATTTCAAAGAACTCATCAGTACAAATTTATAAAAAGCCGACATAAAAAGCACTTTCGCAAAAACTTCTTTTCTAACAGAATTATCAACGACTGGAACAGCCTTTCTGCGTATGTAGTGAACTCTCCTACTTTAAACATCTTCAAGCAACGTCTTGACCACTTCTGGAAAGATAAGATGTATACTCCTTCCTAGCTTAGCAACTCGGAATATCCTAGTTTTCTTATATTAATCTTTTTTCCATAATTCTCACTTACACTATTCTCGATCAGTTTAGTTATTCTTTTTCTTTTCCTTAAATTGATGCGATCATTACAGGCAAATTTGCCTTTCTATTCGCTTAATAAGTTATGTTATGTTGAAAAGAACTCACATATATTTATATATACATCGTTGATATAATTACTTTTATTTTATCTGCAGTTAAAGGTCATGTTAATTGATAGTTCTTTTAAATTTAAAAAGAGCTCGAAAAATTGTGTAAATTTCAAAGTTTACAGTCACTATGAACAACATAGTAGACAAATATAATATAATTTCAAATATCCGTCTGTCAAATTTTTATTCGAATTGTCTGTTCCGTTCTGTTCTGTTCGGTCAAATGTCCGTTCGGTGAAATGTATGTTTGGCCAAATGTACGGCGGCTAAATGTCCATTCAGTCAGATGTCTGTCGGCCAAATGTCTGTCTCTTTCGGCCAAATGTCCGAATACCATGTATCTAATAATATCGTTCTATAAAAGCGGAGACAACGTTGTAATCATTTTTTTATAAGAAAATGCGCTTTCGCTTTGATTGTAAAAAAAATAAGGAGACATTTGTGAAAAAAATGTGTGTTTATTGTTTGTTAATCATTAAATTTCTAATAATTGGTGTCATATCTTATTGAAGGACAAGTGGGTATAAGTGTTTTTAGCGATTTTGTTATCAATGACTATAATTGTCATCTTATAAGTATTGTGAAATTTTTTTGAAAAATAATTTTTCCCAATAATCTAAATTTTTGATATTGGTGGCTTCGCCAAAGATTGATGATATATTCACAATTGTAAAAAAAAATTTCAAAATGATTTAAAAAACTAAAAATTAAGCTTGCTTGTACATACACCACAGTCCCCGATCAAGGCACTAATGGCAGCAGAAGGTTGAAAGATGGGGTGTCAGTTGACTTTTCTACTGGTACGAGTAATCACTAGCAAAGTATCGTCAACTTTTACCTGTAAAAAGTCAAGTAGCTTGTACCTAAGTGTGTGAATCGGATCATTGCTTTTGTATAGAGAGAAAAATGTGAAAACTTGAGCTAAGCACTTTCGATAGCCTTGCAAGAAGGAGTTATTTTGCGAAGCTGAGCATGGCTCAGAAGGGGGAGCGTAGGCTGTAGTGCATTGGACTTCGCCACTCTTAAGCTCTGAAATAAATACAACTGCCAATTGAGATATCGTTATCCCGCCAATGAAAGTTTGTTTTCGATGGCCAACCATACAAATGGGTAAATGCTTTATAGTCTTCCAATTTCTTTTCTAATTTATGTGTCCAGACTGAAAAAAGGAAGACGTTAACGAGACATGGGCAACCTATGGCCTGTGTTACAAATTCGATTAAAAAAATGTGCTCTGAAGAAGACTGAAAATGAGTTGTTTCAAAAAATCTTAAAGTATCCAAAAGCGCATTAATAACTAATGGCTCTTTCTACCAAACTTTTAATAAGAGAGAACACTTTGTAAATCCTAAAATATTAACGAAGACCTTGCTTATTTTGTAGAGTAAATAATAACATATAATCTATACAACATTTTAAAAATACATCAATTTCTTCATTAAAATTTTGAAAAAAGTTGTTAAGACTTTGTTTGTAGATTTTACAATAAATAAATACGCAATAAATATTTCAATGTTTTACCCTTTCAAGTTTTCTCATAAACACCTATAAACTTTTTGTGGAACACCAGTGTTCCAGGAAACATAGTAATTAAGCCTACATTTAAAATAATAACATTAGATAGATATTAATTTTTGAATTAAATAACACTGACCAAAAAAACTTTATTTAGATGTGTAATTGTAACTATATAAATATTTAACCGAAGTTTCCAAAAATTTAATATTACAGTGGTAAATCTTTAGCTTACCGAATCTTTACGTCATCCATTTCATTACATTCTTTTCAATATAAAAATGGTTTTCGCACAAGGACAGGATACCCCATATCTATATTCACTTCTATGTTTGGTTAGGACCGTAACCGTCAAATTAATTATTCCCGCTGCTAACTAATTTATAGTTTTACTACTTTTCCTATTAAAATAGGAATTTTATTATATACAAAATATAGAGTCATATTTTCAGTAACTATATAAAAATTAAAATTTGTATAAATGGTAGCACACAAAATTAGTCTATCGACATAATTGCAATGACTAATTTTCTTCAGCTTGAGGCTGTGACAAAATATTGACCAAAATCAATAAAAAATGAAGGGAAAATTAGTTGGAGTTTAGTCAGTTAGAGAACAATAGCTTTTAGTTAGTCCGTTAGCTGGTTGGTTATGTAAAAAGATAAGTTGAGAGAGTTGCATTTTCAATTCTTTTTTCTTCCTCGATCTCTCACACCCCACAGTTCGTCATTATGTCTGTGGACTATTTCAGTGATACAATAATAAAGGGTATTTAATCTCTAAATAATGTAAAATAACATACGAGGGTATACATTTTAAGCCATAAAGAAAGTGAGACCTTTTGAAGATTGCAAGCTCTTCAAGTGTTCAATCGTGAGTTGCAATACTTCAACCTTTTCCAACTTAGCAATGCCCTGCTTTTGAATTGTCGCTGGAACCAGCCGCTTTAACTGAAGCAAACATTCATTTATTTTCTCTCTCCTCCTCTTTTCTATTATCTAAATACAAAGACACAGCTAAAGTAACGTTATCAGCATTTAAGTGTATCAAAAACTGAGCCAATCTAAATTCTTTACAAACTCCCACCAAAGAGTTTACACCTTGAACTTTTGTTTGATTACATTTTAATTAAAGTACTACTAACTTGTACCTATATGGAAAGATAATAACATTTACATTGAATTTTCGTCATCCTTATCGCTTTCGTCAAATACGATAACGAAGTTTCCAATTTTTGAGACTAAGGATAAAGATAACGACAAACATTTTTAGGTCTGCGATTGTCCTGATTTCGTTAACTTTTTGTTATATATATTTTCACATCCAGTGTTATAAAAGGGCATAAAATCAAAGCGCGATTATATTTATTCATGAGTTCTATACTTCTGCAATAATTATCAACTTTTTCATGTTTTTTAATTCCAAATAAATCAAGCTTTCATAATTTAAAGTCTAGGTTATAGAAATCTAATATCTTCAGCGCAGAAATCCTGCAAAGACTTAGAAATCGACTTAGGGACCAATCTAGAAATACTTTTTTGTGTTTAAAAATTTTCCCAAAAATAGAATTTTCAAAAACACAAGTATAGTTAAACATTGTCGTCAACATTTCCCAATACCTTTCTATTTTTTAGCTAAATTGGTAACTCGATTTTCAACACCTAGATCTAATTCAGATAATAATAATTTTGCAAAAAAATTCTTTTATATTTGAGTATTTATAAAGAATTTTAATATTTGTTTAAAATTTTAGGAATTCTTTTTATTTATGTCTTAACTTTCTGTTAAAAATTTTTTTAATTTTGAAATAAAAAAAATAAATTTAGAGGCTTTTTTGTTATTTTAATTTTTCATTTGAACCTATTTCAGTAAATTATATGTGATATTTCAAAATTACAAATTTTTGAACATAATTTTGTATTTGCATTTTAATACTTTTTTTGTTATTTTCTAAAAATAATTCAATATTCACGATGATTATTGGAACTTGGTAAATAAAAATAAATTTCTCAATTTGAATTCAATTGCTTCTACTTACCTCTGCGGATCTCCTTTTTGTCATTTTAACATGAATAAATCGAAACTAAGATCGGGCCCTAAAAATTTAAATCTTGAAAAATGTCTACCAATAGTTTTATCAAGATCTTAGAACACCTAACCTCAGAAATAAAAATGATCACTTGATGACCATAGTGGTCGAAAATTTACCTTTATTAGGGTTTTTGTTCCTTTTTTTCATGAAATGTGTTGAAATAAAATTTCTAATTTATGTATTGCAAGCAACTCCTTTATCTGGACCAGGCCACATGTTGCTTAAGGTGGTCGCTTTGCATCATTTTTTATTAAATTATAAAAATTTTATATTTATAATAAATTATAGTTTTTATAAATTGTATTATAAATATTTAAATTAACTCAAAATGAGTCTTATTGTCTGGCAAAGGGAGACTTAAAGGTGATGTTTACAATTTCAAAAATTTAGAAAGAGATCAATATGCGTATGAAAGCAAGTTTTTGAAATTTATTTATTTATATATGTAAAATAACATAACATAACTTTACAAGGATCCAACCAATTAGGTTATTTCACGCCAATATGTACAAATAAAATAATTGGGATTCAAGCAGGGCCTCCAATACAAATTTTTTTAGTCGGAACATGCAAAATTATTTTAAGATAAAAATTGAGGTTGATTAAAGTGCATCAAATTTAAACAAGAAATGCTCTTTTATTAATTACATGAATCATAGTTTGTAAAAACATATAGGTATTTGAGTAATGTGAAAATATTACCATTTTTAACATGACTTAATAATGCTCATAGTAAAATCTTATCAAGAATGAAATTATAAGAAAAACATTTAACTATTATATAAATCCTTTTCTGGCTTTTTTACTTGAAAAGTTTCTAATAGGTTTTAGCTTTGGTTTTTCAAAATTTGCCTTGTGTACAACTGGAAAATGTAAGGGATATTGATGAGTTAAATTTGTTGGTTTTTTCTAGCTCACTTTCACAATCACACATTGTGGGATATTTCTACATAATGTCAACATTTTTATCAACCTCTTAACAACATTAAATCTTACAGTTAATCCAGCAACAACATTGTCAATCAAAGCATAAAACACAGTTTTTTTAAAATAAGCTTCTTCTGGAAAATCATCGGTGTCATTCATTTCTGGCATATTGGCTTGATGTGTAATTGTGTAATCATGCATCCTTCTTCTCCGATTTACATATTCACGTCCTTGGCAGAATTTAATTTTCATCTCAAGATTTAATGCAACCTCTTGCCTTCATTCCAGAATCCTCTGCAATTACTTCGTAGCCTAACTAAATCTCCAAGAAGAGTTTTAATATTAGACACTTCTACATCCAATGTGGCATCTATAGCTTGAATTACCTTGTTGCATATATCTATTGCAGCCAAAATTTTATACCAAACTGTTGACATTAGCACACAAATAAAACTTTTTAGGTATGTTAATACTCCCTTTGTTTCATTTTTTGTTTTTGCTGTTAGGATAATAAAATGTTTCTATATAAAATAAAATGAAACTTAGGGTTGCTCAACCCTTAAAATAAAAAAAATAAAAAAAAAAATGAGCAAGCCTTGGCCAACTGCCAAGGGTTTGGGATCCTCTAACAAGTAACTACGTGTTCAAATAAGTGATAAAAACACACAAAAAATGTAAGAATGCAATAAAGAAAAATTTGTATTAATATTCATCATGGTGGGTGGTGTGGGTGAAAAAAGTGAGTGATAGGGACACTGTGCATGTGCTTATATACTGTATGTTGGTGTCCCGCTGTCCCTAGATGGTTTGTCTGCGGGGTTGAGGTCTGTGGGGATGTAAAAGGATCTATATTTAAGTGAAGCTACTTCCAACTTCGCGATCCGAGAGCATTTGATCATAAGTCCGTTAAGGTTGGAGCATATTGATCCTCCATTTTTGATGATGTTGAGAGCTACCAAGGAGTCACTGTAGATGACTGCATCTGGGAAGAGGATCCACCAAATGCCAAACCACGTTCTCCCAGAAAAGGAACAACATCAATTATAGGTTTTAATATATTGCACCATTTCACTGCTTCAGCTTGGTAATTTGCTTTTAATAAAGTATCAACCCTTTTTTAGATAAAAGACGTCTTCCAAGCTCTCTCCAAGCTATGTAACATTCCTTATGGTTCTTGCTCTTTTTATCCTCTCTGACTCTAACAATTAGCTTTCGCCACGTTGTACTAGATGTCCAAACTTCAGGAGATGCTAGTGCAGACTTTGAAAATGAAAAATTAGTGGTGTGCCAAAACAGTCGACATGGTAAACAGTATAATGCTTGTTTCACTTAACTCCAAACAATAAACTCTCCTTTGTTCATTTATCCATTAGTACCACGGAATTTCAAAGTAATTTCTAGAAAACAGTGTTGATCCAAATCATTTGGAAATTGTTTAGGAAGTGGGATATGACCAATTGTATATATTTTTCTATTTTTGCTTGAGTAGGAACTTCATCCGTTTTTGAACCAAACATCTTTCTAATATTGATAGAGAAGCATAAAGATCCACACTTTCTGCTTATGATGCAAAAAATAATTAGGATAGATTTATAGATTTCAACGCTATATAACTTTTCCTTGGCTTCAATATATTCAATCGAAGAAAAATATGTTTTTGGTTTAACTTTTAGCATTTTCATTCAAACTTGCCAGCAGATTTTGCTTCCAATAAAATTGGTAATATCGTAAATGGAAAAAACTCTGAGTAGAGGAAACTTTTTTTGCAAGATAGGAACGTAATTTAGATGGAACGATTAGTGCCCTATAGCTGGCTACGTGGTTATACATATCAAAGTCGTGCGATCCATTGAAGCAAGAGAAGCAATGTTTTCCTTTTATAGAACAACGTGAAAGTTACTTATTTATTATTAGATCTCTCTTCAAATGTTCTGTAAAAGTTTTATAAAGCACATGACTTGATAGTCTTCAGAATTTTATTCTCTGAATTAGCATGATACGACGACAAGCAGTGGCGACGACTCGAAATTTCTCTGCAAAAGAAGAAATGCTAGATGTGGCATCTTTTTATGTTTAATATTTTAATCTCTTTTACACTAAAATGTCAGATAACATCTTTAAGTATAAGAGATGAAAACAAAGAGCTTTATATATTTCATTAAGTTTCTGTTAATTTGCAATTTTCTGAATTAGCATATTCAATCTTTTAAGCGTTTTCAAATCATTGCAGTAAAAATTAATTCTTTTTGAAAGCGCTATTTTAGTTGAGAAAGAGAAACGGTTTGGTCACGTTTTCTACTTTATGGTTATTTTACTGTATTGAATATTTTATTATTATACTTGTTATAACTCAACAAAGATCTTTCATTTTCAGCCTACAAATACTCATTTAAAGATATCTATTTCGTTGGAATGATATAGACACCATTTTTATGACACTATTTTTAAACCACAGTTAAGTTTAGATAGTAAAGGATATATTGAAGCTTATCATATCCAGAATGTAAATTTAAAACAAAGAAATTTTTAAATCACAAACATTAATTGAAAGGAAGTCACATCCCTTTATAAGCATTATATTGAAAAACAAGAGGTGGTGTTCAGTCTGTTTCTGTCCTTAGTCTTTAATTGAGTTAATCTAGAAAATCCCAGTTCACCCTTGTAGGTTGTTGTAAAAGGTAGGGATGAAAACAGAAAAACTCGAAACCGGTTCAACAGATGTTTCTTTCAAAACCGTGAAAAACAGATTTTTTGAAAATAAAGCGTCAAAAATTTTAAAAAGTAAAAATTTGTTTAAAAAATGTTAAACTTTGTAACGTAAAAACAAAATCTTTTACAAAATATCAAACACTTCTTTTTTGAAAATATGTCTTAAAAACAATGAGCATCTAAGCTTGATGCTGGTAATCTTAATAAAAATCTAGACTAGCATATCTAAAAACACGTTCAAATTCGATACTAGCAGAGCCGGATTAACCATTAGGCAAACTAGGCATATGCCTTGAGGAAATCACAGGCCACTTTTTCTCTGGATCAGTTATGTGGAAAAAATTAATTTTTTTCATTTTGTTTTTAGTCAGTTCAGAAAATTTAAATAAGAAAATTGAATTAAAAAAAATAATTCATTTTAATTTATTATATTTTATTTATATTTAAATTTCTTTGATAAACTTATCTTTAAATAAAATGGCGCGGCCCTGTTTTTTATTTTTATAATTAAGTAAGTGGTAAATCGTTTTCATTTTTAAAAACATTTGATATATTGAGTTTTTTATTTTTTTTCAGAAATAATTAAATTCTTTAATTTACATTGTTTTTGAAAGAAAACGTAATAGTGGCTGGGAAAGAGCCCAATAATCGAAGAAGAAAAGGGAAAGAGAAGAATTCCTTCTGCCCAAAACTCGTAAATTAACTTCATTTTACCAGTTTGTTGATAAAGATAAAGAAGCTGAAAACAGAAGTCAAAGCCTAAAAAACGATCATCCTGTTTTTTCTCAACCTGAAACTGAGCAGGACAAAAGTTATAGTCATTATTTTGATGATGATGATGTGATGATGTAGAAACTTCAATCAGTACAGACATTTAGAGTTTACAATCAATTCAAGTTGTACCAAATGATGTTGGTTTGCTGGAAAACATAACAGAGAAAATGCGTGATGTACTCATTACTACTGGTATATATCACTTTCGAAATAAAGCAAATGAATATCCAGAAACCAAACGCGAATATTCTGGGGTGAACCACTTTCAATCCTAGTGCATTTTCATGCGTTTTACCAAAAGGGAGGTTGTTGATCATGAGTGACTTGTTTATTCTCCATCCAGAACTAGTGTATTTTGCTTTACATGTATGTTGTTTTCTTCAGATAAAGTATAAAATTATGTACATCAGGAGATAATGACTGGAAAAATATTAATCAAACTTTGAAAGTTCATGAAACGAGTCCAAAACATATTGAGTTTGAATCTAGCTGACCGCTCTTCTGCTGCTGGCCGTATTGAGGAAAAGATATACAAAAATATTTGCGAGCAAAAAAGTTATTGGAAAAATGTGCTTACACGTTGTGTTGCAACAATTAAATTTCTTTGTCAAAGGGGTTTACCACTTTGGGGAAGCAATGAGATTATCGATTCTAGGAGCAATGGTAATTATTTAGGAATATTAGAACTGATTGGTCAATTTGTTCCCTTTCTATCTCAACATATTCGTTAATTTGCAAATCGCAGGCGCGGTCATTCATCCTACTTTTCTAAAATAATATGTGATGAAATTGTTATGTTAATGGGACATAAAGTGCTCAGTTTCATCAAACAAGAGATTGTTAGGTCTAGATATTTTTCCGTTTCAGTGGATTCAACACCAGATATTTTTTGTACAGACCAGCTCACAATAATTATTATTCGTCATCCCGTAGAACGATTTCTCACTTTCATCAATATTTCCAGTCACACTGGCCAGAATCTCGCAGATGCTCTTCTTCAGTACTTGTCGAAGCAGAAGTTTGGTTTTTATTACTGCCGTGGACAGACCTATAACAATGCAAGCAATATGTCTGGCAAATATATTGGAATGCAGCAAATTTTGGAAAAAAATAATCACTTAGTCGATTTTATTCCGTGCGCATGTCGCTAGCTTAATTTAGTAGGCCAATCTGCAGTGGACTGGTGCGTTGAAACTGTTTCCTATTTCGGGTTTTTGCACCAGTTGTATAGCTTTTGGGGTTCTACACATCGATGGAGAATTTTGCTATCTTATGTTAAACAGGAGTCTAATTGTCTTGTTGTTCCTAAGCATCCATCTGATACTCGATGGTCTGTCAGAGCAAAGCTACTGAGGCTGTCTTCAGAGGATATAAGCAATTCCAGAGTGCTTTAGAAGAAATTGCAACTGATAATAACCAAACTGGCGACACTGGAAATCAGGCAAATGATTTGGCAAAGCAAATGTTTACTAAAGAGATGGCTTTTATGTATGAGTTATGGAATGACATTCTGTAGCGCCTCAATCAATGCAGCATACTACTGCAGAGCTCCAGCATTGAATTGACTACACCTATTAGTCTTATGAAAAGCCTAGATAAATTTACCAGTGAATGTAGAGAAAAGTTTGACTTTTACGATGAAAAAGCTTCTGACCGGAGTGCGAACAAATCTTATAAGTTTGAAAATGAATCATGTCGTATACCGAAAAGAAAAAAGAATTTTTGTGAAGAAAGTGATGCTCGACATATTTGAAAAATATAAAAAACTTAAGTAAAATTAAAAACTCTTAAAAAAATATAAAATATATTTTGAAGAAAAACAAATTAATTTATTCAAAAAATTTTGCCTAAAATTAAAACCGGTTTTTTAAACTCGGTTTAGGTTTTTAATAATTTAAAAAAAAAACTCAAGTAAAAGGTAAAAAGAGTCTTTTTAATGAGTAGTGTAAATTCCTTTTGTCCTTAACTCCAAATTTGCTTTCTCGAAATCAATCGTGTATTTCAAATATTTAAGAAACAGCAATTTGTGTTGAGCAAATTTTTGTTTGTTGTAGGGTTGAGTTTTGTGTTCTTTTTCAGTGTTTGATTTAGAGAATAAACTTGTCTCTGATTTGCTCTTGTTGAGTACTAACTCATTTTCTTAGAACCATTTGCGTATGCTGTCCAAGTATGCTTGCATGTTGTCTCCAGCTGATTCGGCGTACATAATTATACTATGTAATAATAGATTGACTTGATTCCATTCTAACTAAGTCCTAGTGACGTATCTTCCACCTCCTACCTCCCTCGGTTGGTTGGAGAACCTACTCCCCTCAGATTCAGGTGTTCTCCTCGAGGATGGGAGCCCACTGGCCAGAAGGAGGGTTAGGGTTAGGTTATTCTATGTGTGAGATCACCATCACAGGTTATGTGAAGATCTAACATGAAAATATTGAAAACTATAGGAGGATATTGAAAACTATACCTTGTGGTACTCCTGAATTATGTGTGATGTACGGTTATCGTATTTCGTATATGAGTGTGTGTACCTTAGGCCTATGTAGTTTGATAAAATGTGATATATTGTAAATGACAGGTTACTAATTAAACTAGCTAACCAGGTAACTCACTAAATTTGAAACTTGCAAACAAAACGCGATTCTTTAAATATAGATATAAATAGAGTGAAAAAGCCAAAGATGAGGCCTAGGCCATGTCTAACAACTGTGGACAGTTGGACTCTTCGAGATTTAGTCCCTTGATAAGTCACTAGTGTCCATATTCTGTTCATCATCATTGTTAAATTTAGTTTCTATTTATTTTACTTTTCTGCTTGAGATATTTCTAGTTCAGTATTCATTTTGATATAATTTCGCTTTGTTCATCTGTTTAATAAACTTCTTGTTGCTTTTCTGTCATATTCTTGAAGAAAAATGGTGTCTAAAAGAATATATTTTATAAATATTGAAAGAGAGGGTGTTTATTGTCAATTTAGTGCTGCTTCCTCATGGGTAATGATACTTTTGTGAAAAATGAATTCACACACCTCAAATTTATTTCATTCTAAAAGTATCAAAGAACGTGAAAGCATAAAAAGCTTACTCCTCTATGCTTTTTCTTGAAGATAGTCAAATCTTCACTCGAAAGTTTTTGACCTAAAAATTAAGCATAAAAAAGAACATTAAAACCTATTTTTTCAAATATAAATCTTACAAATTACAACGTTTTTTCCAATACATCTTAATCTCTTATTTCAAAAAATTCTAGATTTTTTAAACCTGCGCTTTTGTTTTATGCTTATATTTAACTTATATCTTTAACTGTTCTCTCTTTTGTGTTCACTTTAATTTAAATGTCAAATTCATATTTCCTATAATTTTAATCCGAAAAGATGTTTTACTTTAGAGCGTTCTTTTTCAATTCCGTATTGGAAGACTCTCTAACACCTTGACTTAAAAATTAACTTTTTACTTAACTTGAAGTTCACCTTCAAATACGTTTTGACAGTTTGAAAAGCAATGCATTGCATTTGACACAGAGCATTAAAATCATTCTATACGTGTAAACTTGACATTACGAAAATAAATTTAATAATTGCTGAAAAAGGAACATTTTTCCCAATTAAAATATTTCAATAGTTTAAATATAAATTCCGTTGGCTAAATATCTCAATTTTTTTAATGTTAAAAGCGATAAAATCTGTTAAAGTTCCCATGGGATCCTTTCATATATTATTTATATAATCTCTATATAGAAGGGACAATTACACGGGTTATATCGATTGATGAGCAAAGAAGATTACAAAGAACAACAGACCTTGACCGAAGACATTTTTTAGACAACTTAAGTCCAGCCACTTGAAATTTACTTCCGTCCTGATTCAAATAATATGATTTTTAAAAATTTCTTCGTATTTAAAAATTTAGCTTTTTAACGTAAAAAACTAAATACTTCATTTAGCATAAACTTCAAATAAAGACATACTTGCATTCAAGATTATTTTATTTTTGAAAAAAATATATAAAAAAGATAGTTTCAGAGTTCAAACTCTTTTTTCAAAAATGTAGTTATTGAGAATGAAATTTTTATTAATTTTCAATAATTAACTATCCGCATATCTATCAATTATATTATTTGGTGTATGGTAAAAAATTTTCATGGTGAGTAATAAAAGTTATTATCTTTGCAAACGCCACCTTTTGCAGGTTGGTTGAGATGATGGACTCAGCACGGAAGCCTCTGGATTCGATTCCTCATCGATACCAATTTGTTCATAGTTTGACATACGGTACATCAGTGCCTTGTCAATGAAAGCACATATTTTACCTTTATATTTAGTGAATTTAACAAGAAATATGATAAAAGTAAAAAACGCCTGTAATTGAGGAAAAACAAACACAAACGTGATAGTTATACCAAAAATCAAGATAACATTTTCAGGGAGCTCAAACAAGATACCTTTAAGCGAGTGGCAAACAAGTTAGATAACCTTTTATGGTGTAAGGGTTAGGCATTATCATGCTGCATCGAAACTAATTGCAAGAGTGATCACTGCAGAAATTATAAGATATGCCAAGTTTACTGGTTAAATGAGCTGTGATTCCAAAAATTTGCATCTTCTAAACTAGAATTGCCAGATACTAAATCAATAGTTGCTAACTGATCCACAAATTATTCACAATTATAAGCTTTAAATAACTAAAAAATTAAATTAATTTTTTTGTTGATTGAGAATGATTCTCAATCTTAGAATCATTGTCATTATTTATAAAACCTAGAAAATTTTCCCTCAAAAAAGAGAATTCTTCATGTGAAATTGAAAATGGGGAGTGTTATACATTGCTACAAACCTCTAAGTTATAAGCTTCTTTGCTCTAAACAGTATTATTATATATTATATTTGTGTATAAATATCATGTTCACATTTCATTAATTCGGGTAAAAACTATTTTGGCGGAATGAATTAACTTCGTAAGGCGAGGTTTCACTATTTACTTTTTTGTAAAATGCCTTTAAAAGTTTTTGAAAAAAATGTATAACAATAAAGTTAGTAAAAATTAGCTTCAAAATATTTTATCATAAAGAAAATTAGACGAGTTGGCAATTTTTTTTAAACTTTTAAAAATTGTGTTTAAGCTTTAATATCACGAGGGGGAAGAAAAAATAATGAAAACTTTTAGTCTCATTATGAATATTAGTGTCTGTGAAAAAGAGCTTACTCATTTGTCTGAAAGTGTGCAAGGAAATATATAAGGATAAATAGATAATAATAAAATTTTTGATGAGTATGCATGTGTGTATGGAAAATAAATCTACCAGGACTCCAAATTACAATAATTGAAGCTCTAAATTTAGACTTAATGGTGAGTGTGTGTGTGCATTGTGCGTGCGTGTGGGTTTTAAATCCATGAGAAAACACAACTTAAATATGATACTTGGCCGTGAGAAAGTGCACTCACTATTTATTGCACCATTCATGTATCAAAATAATAAAGCGTAAGCAAATACACGCGGCATGCAAAATGCAGATGATGATGATGCAGCATCTTCCTGCCTTTCCTAATTATATGATCAGAGCACGCTTACTGATTGAAACCAACATTCAGCCAAACTTACTCGTTCTCACATTTCTTTCAAATTGAACTAAATATGTTCTTAATATATTGAATTTTTATACTTTTACTCCAACCCACAACATTAGAAATGGTCTAAGCGAATTCCACTCCCTGCCAGCACTCTATCCTCGTTTGTGTTTTAGCATTCGTGCACGTTTACTAGTCAGAAGCTTTCAAAGAATAAGGTGCGTTTGGCATTGATATAAAAGAATGAATCTATTCGCAAATGCAAAAGTGACAAAATATTCAAATAGGCTCAAATCATTTTACACCACACAATATGAATTGAAAAGAATCATTTTAACAAATTATTTATATTATATACACAAGACATTATGAACAACTAAGTGTTATTTAGTTTATTAATATTAAACATAAATAATAAATTAAATTTAAGTATTATCTAAACCCAGGTCTAATTTTGAAATCATTTTTCTTTTTATCCAGAAATCAAACATGTCTTTGAGAAATAAGTTTGACAAAATATATATTTCTCAAAGAACCTATTTATTAAGTGACTTTTTTAAAGACGTTTTAATTATACACTTTATGATTTGAGAAATTGTATATGATTATGGGTTTTAACAACAATGATTAACTAAGCTAATAAATAAGCTAACTCACTAACTAACAAGACAAAATTATAAATGATCTAAAAATATTTATCTAACAAACCAACAAATCCAAAACAACATTTTATCTGACTGATCAATAAACCAAACAACTCACTTAATATAATTAGCTATCAAAAATGACTAAACTAAGTGGAAAAGTATTCAATTAATTTCTTAGAGAGTTAGTTAGAAATCAGTTTAGTTAACTTACTATAGAGTTGAACTAAGTAAATTAAAATGAAACCAACTTTCTATTATATTTGAAGATGCATTTTCTCTTAATTTACTCATTTTTCCCTTATTACTTATATAATTCGTTAGTTGACGTTTATAAGTAGCAAAAAAGTTTCACTTTTTTCTACTGACTATTTTTTAAAAACTAATATTTATCAAAAAATCGATTGCATTAAAATTTGCAACATTTACATGTATCACACGCCATAATTGGCTTTGATTGAGGGAAATAGCTTGAATAGACCTTTGAAATTCTAGTAGAAAAAAATATATACAAGTCTATATCTTGTAAAAGGATGCATTTTGCATTGGATAATTAAAAATAATTTAGTTAATGTATATTTTTCAAGTCTTT